>JZKD02S1677674.1:38322-60348 GCA_000966675.3 Picea glauca
CCCTTACTTAATTCCTCTTACCGCCTACCCCCCCCTCTGATAAACCGCCAAACCACTCATCAATAACGTCACCACACTCTGCCTCCACACTCCACTACCCTGTCAACACGTCACACTCCACTCACTTGTCGCACATCAACTCCTATCCACCCATTGGCCATTCAATATCCTCCACATCACTTTCATCCATCTGTTGGTCAATCAATGCCACCCCCCATGATCGTTACCCGTCCAACTCACCACCCGCTCTATAACGGACACCTCCTTCCACCATTTGACTCCATTCTTTTGCCATTCCTGCATTTTTCACCGATCCATACATAGTCGACACCACTGTTTCCCATTTTCAAGATAACTGCCACCAAGCTCATAATCGACAAGCGCCATTAAACCTGGTAATCACAGACTACATTGTTTTCCATTTTTAGATCTCCATTTGATTATGACACCCAATTCTAAAGCCGCTGAAACAGAAGAAAATCCTTTCCTCCCTCCTCCCGTCGACCTGGATCGCATCCCTTTGGCCGATAAGCATTATCGAATTGCACAACCGAAGTGTGAATTCGACTTCTTCAAATTACACTTCTAACTCAAGGATATATTTCTAGACCAAAGTGATGAGATCAGACTCTCGGAGTCCAATCTCCCACTGTACATGTTTCCTCGGACCTACCATTTCCCTCAGTTCGCCCTGAAATGTCAAACTCACTACCTTCCAAGCCAAAGGGCCATTATGTCTTCATCTAGTGAAACTTTGTTCACCATCACCCCTGAAACAATAAACCAAATATTGTAGATACCTAGAATTGATTATGTCACCTCCTTCTGCATTGAAATCCTGACTGAACTCTATCAGAAGCTTTCATTTCCTCAAAGAGCCCAGATTTTTGAAATTTTCTTACCTGAAGATGCACAATTGCCTAAAAATAATCCCCCATATCCTTCTTCCATCTTCTGAGTCAAAGGCAACCAAATCATTTCCTCCCTATGTTGTCTACTAGGATATTACTCTGATGAATTGGTAGATGAACCCATTTTGGGTTTTTTGTCCATTTTCTCCTCAAAAGAAAAGGCTACAACTCAATTTGATTACAGTCAGTTTCTAGCTGACATTATTCATGAACATCTTTTCAAGTTCCCCACAAAGGGAATGTTCAGGTACTCCTCAGTCTTGGTGTACCTGTTCATCTTTTTCCAGGCAGACAGATTTTCCTTCACCCTCCAGAAGTTGGATCAAGATGGAAATCCTCAACCAGTGACCTCTTGGACATCAATAGTGAGGAAGAACTTATCTAAGTTCCACTTCAAACAGTTCATTAACCAATTTTACCATCCAGTGGTATGCATGCTCAACAACAGAACAAAACCAAGAATAAATGAGTAGGTCCAGAGGATTCTTCACCTATCAAACTTAGCCAAAACAGGGGACCGATACCTTTACTAGAACCATACAGAAATCAGGGTCTATGGGTGTGAATTACCTCCATACAAGCTGCCAAAGTACCCGCCTGTCAAAATATTCTCCTTGGAATACATCAGACATATGATCAATTTTGATGATATCCACTTCGTGGCATTCAAGAAGAAGCAACAACTCAGGATCAAAGGCCAAATAGGTTCTTTCATATGCAACAACAGAGTTGCAGGGGAAGAATCCAACAAGCTCTTAAAGGAAATGATTTTCAGCCTAATCTTTCCATGGCATTATGAACCCTATGGAATTATAGCAGAAACCAGGCTTAAAAAGATAAGATCTCTCCTTATGCTCATGTACCAAAGCCTAAGATTGAAAAGTTCATGAATCGGGCAGATTGGCAGGAAAATACTTTACTAGAGACAACAGAGCAGCCTTCACCTGCCAACATTTCACATACCAACACTCCACAGGTACAAGCATAGAAGAGATCTAGGAAAGAAATCTCTCCTTCAATCATAGAGGTGTCAGCAGAGGATTTCCATGTCTACAGGAAGAGGACCAAGACTAGCTACACACCAAACAAGTCTAGAGAAGAAGAAACTCAGTCCACAATAGTTATGGAGGGACCACATTCATCAACTTTGTCAGGAAACCAACATATGGTGTCCACATCCTTATCTAAGAAGCAAACATATACTACATTGTCATCCAAATCCTCACAAGAGCCAGCAGGACTAAATATCTTTGATAAGGACAACATAATCAAACAAAAGAATGAACTCTTGACTAACAACACATATGCCCAGTTCTGGAAGCAGACATCCACAACTCAACATAGGTTATTGTCTGCATTCAACACAGAGAAATGAAAAATGCACATGGCATTTTTACAAGCACAGGCCCCTCACCCCAAGATAGATTATGATTACAAGAAAGATTCATTCGAGTTTTATGTGAAAGAAGTTCATCCAACAAATCAGATGGACATGCACATGCAAACTGGGAGATGATCTTCTCCACCTTGACAAATAAATCCTTGACTACTACAAAATTGCAGGTCTCTTTAAACAATGTCCTGTCCTAGTTGAAGATTGAAAAGATATCTTCCTTAGCCAAGGGTAATAAGATTGAATCCCCCGAGGAGATGGTACTGAAAATCGACTATGACCCATCCAATGTCAAAGTAGCCGAGGAACTACTAAAGAAGAAAAATGCTGACATAACATCTATGAGGAAACAACTGAAACTCCCAGCCACTGAAGATTCACAAGCAAAGGAAATGGTTGAGAGTGAAGGCCACAAGGAGGAGATGTTGAAACTGATAATGGAGCAGAACGCACAAATAAAGGAGATGGAGGTTGAGTTGGATAAGTTAGTAAAAGAGAAAGAGCGTGCATATGCTTGTTATCCCACTGGATGCAGTTCCTCTCACATAAGTTAGTACAACAACAACCACAACAACAGAAATTCCATCATCCATTCCGGTAAAAGTTCCAGATGCTATTGAGAAATTGGTGAAGTCAATGGACGATATGACCTTGCAAGGAGAAGAAATTACAAGATTGCAAGAAGAGATTTAAAACCTCCAGAAGGTGAAATCCATGTTCCAGTCCAACTACAACACAGAGATGCACAAATCACAAAGACTCACTCAAGAAATACAGAAGTTGTGGAAGGAGACTGTCATGGACAAGACACTGTTCGAAGCCAAGGAAAACATCTGGATGGACATCAACAAGTCAATGGTAGAGATATGACCACTCATACAAGTTGTGTTTGAACAGCATGAACTGGTACAGAGAGCCAGACAAGAAATTGACAAGATAAGGGAAGAATTGGGAGAGAGGCCTACAGAGGCCACATAAATCATCAGGTTCTTAAACTCCAACACCAAAGAGGAGTTAGAGGCATTGGAAATTGAAGACAAGACATAAACCATCATTGAGGTCAAAAAGGTTTTGACCAAGAAAGGATTGATGTTGCAACTAGATGAGAAAGCTCAGACGATGGATATTAGAGTGCAGAGATTTTTCAACAAGGTCGACACACTGCACAAGAAGGGACTTCCATGACTACTAGTGATAAATGATAAGCTCATCACTCTGTCAGACTACAAGCAGAAGATCGTCGCAGTAGCAAAATATGGTTCTAAATTTGCAAGTATACAAGGGAGGATTATTGGCAAGGCTTTCTTAGAAACTTTACAATTGGACCTGAGCATCCAACATGAGATAAAATACATTTTCATCACAAAGCCTACATTTTCCAAGTACACTGAAATGGATGAAACATACAAAAGGTTACTCAAGGTTTCCATCCCTAGTCAAAAGAGGTGGGAAGACCTATGTGCTTTACTTGAGCAAAGGTGATGTGGATTTTCGAGTCAACATGAGGCAGACAGTCAAGTCAAAGTAATGAATCACCAACTACTTCCCGCAAAATCAGCACCAAGGATTCAAAAAGATCATCAACATTCCTATTATTTTGTAATCTATAATCTAGTTAGTTAGATTTTTTCTCCACAATATCCTGATCATTAATGACAGGATCTTATGTAATTGTTGTATAAATACTTATCACTTTGAAGTATTGAGGGTTGATTTTTGCGCCCAAAGAGCTATCTTTGTAATCTTTTCAAAAAGATCGACCAGTAATAAAAAGGCTATTCACGGGATTCTTGCATTTGGATGTTGGTGATGTTTATCTTTCTCTGTTAATGTTTATCTTACTCTACAATAATTATGTTTTCTTCTTCTAATCGTTAAAAGGAAGTTAATGAACATAATTTGTCTCATGCACTTTGTTTTTGGTCTTTTAGTGATCTACATGTTATTCCTCTAATATTAAGTAAAGAAATTCTTAATTGCTTCTTTGCTCGGTTGATTCTCTCATGTGTTCTACCTTTTCCATCACATTTAATTCTAATAGATCTAACATTCTCACTATCTTGAACTATGAAGAACCCTTATAAAATTTGTAGTTGATCTTAATCTTTAATACAGACCCCATAGCCCAATGGAAGTTTAATGCAATTCTTCATCCGACCTTTATAAACAAACAAACAAACTCATACTATTTTAACTAGCATAATGTCTAAAACTCAATAGATCTAAATCATACAGAGAGATCCCTCTCTGAAACTAGCAGGGCTAGATCCCAGTTTCGAAAGCGGTTTTGGTAAGTTACCCCTGTCAATTTCTTCTGCCCTTAACAACCTCTGGGAATTACAGAGTGCTAACAGAAAGCAAGGAGCCACACCTGGAAAAATTGTTTCAAGGAAGAGTTGGCCTGTGTTTTCACTTTCAAAACTTGAAATTGCGGAGCTTCCACAACCAACGGAGCAAAATGCAACTATGGATAGGGTGATAGGCTCAAGGGTGGTTTTGAGTGACGTGCAGTAAATGCACGTCGCTTCCTCACCTGGCCCTATTCAATTCAACGTACTAGCCAATCCATTACCATAATCAACCATAAATTCAATGCCATATCCAATCTATAAATTCAATGCCATATCCATTGTATAGTGCGTCACCTGAAACATATCAAAACAATAACCATATGTTAAGATTACCATATGTGCTTCCCATATAACTCTTTAACCAAGTGCATAGTATAGCGGCTAGATCCACCACTTTCATTTGTCACTATTATATATACATTCAAGGTTTAAATATAATCTTTTTTCTATAGCCTTAGGACTTATCCATATTTTTTTGTTTTTTGTTTTGATCAAGCTCCCATATCATCATATTATCTTTTTGCATAAAATCATGTATAAGATTATTAATCAATGCATAAGATAACACATGTAAAACATAGTGATCCTTGTATCCATAACATTACCCTTTATTGTGAGTGACCACCAACAACATTTAGAAACAATGCCTCAACCAACCATGTTGTCGTAACGAATCAAACCAAGACTGCATCATCAACTGTATAAGACTGTGTAGGCAACATCATAACAACAACAAACATATAGGCGTAACACATCCATCATAATGCCTCTAGTCTACAAGGGGGTCCCACCTACTAGTTAATTATTATTATCATAAACAAATAATAGAGCTTAGCAATCCTTTGTGGGCAGTATTCATCGTTGCAATTTTAATTGTCAACACACAGTAGACACAATAACACAAGAGTTTATCCTGGGAAACCCAATCCTTGGGAGAAAACCCAACAACCTTTCTTAGAAGAACCAATTCAAGAGTTTACAAGATTACCACCATAAGAAATAAACCAAGAGATAATACAAAGTCACCTCCCAAGACCAGTGCAACTCTCATAGAGGTAACACACCCAGAAATTGCAGTTGCATCATTTTCTTCCCTTGCCTCAGACTTGTGCCTTCTTTTCTTAGAGAGAGAGAGCTAAGTGAGTGTGTACAAATGAGAAGAAATCGCCATTATTTATATTGGTTCAATCACTTTAGTGGGGCTGACTTCTCTTCCTGGATATTTAATTTTCCTTTATTGTTTTCCTGTGGGGCCGACTTCTCTTCTATGGTATTATATTTCTTCTCGGGCTTCTTCAATGATTTATAAGGGTCTTCTTATATTTCTTTGTGGAGAATGACTTCCCGAAGTTGCAAAACTTCAACATTCCCTCTCAACGAGGGAGGCATTCTCCATACTTGGATTTCTTTTGTCATAGAAAGGTTGTCCTTGAGCTTGGTTCATGTAGTCTTCTATGGAATGCATCCAATTGATGTATATTTCTCCCACATAACACCCAGTTGATGTATGCTTCTCCCATGTAGCACCTCGGGTCTCCAACGGTCCTTGTCAAATCACATGATCAAGGATAGAGACCACACTTGGGCCATTCTCCTTAGCCAAGTCACATGGCCATCGAAGGAGAATGTCGGATGTTAATACATGGAGAACATAAACACCCTGGGCCACTCTCCTTAGTAAAGTCACATGGCCATCAGAGGAGAGTGCTTGCCCGATGCTAATACATGGAAAACATCAATGCCCTGGACCATTCTCCTTAGCCAAGTCACATGGTTATCAGAGGAGAATGTATGTCCGATGCATATATACCTCTAGTCTTCATCATTTCTTGTCAAGTCACATGATCAAGGATACAGACTACGCCTGGGCCATTCTTCTTAGCCAATTCACATGGCCATCAGAGAATAATGTACCATTTTCCTTAGCCAATTCACATGGCCATCTAAGGATAACGTTTTCCACTCTCCTTAGCCAAGTCACATGGCCATCTTAGGAGAGTGTTAGCATGATACTTCCATCTGGAGAAGCATCAACACCTCAAGTCTTTTTCGATCCTAAGTCACATGAGCAAGAATAAATACTACGCATGGACCATTCTCTTTAGCCAAGTCACATGGCCATTTGAGGAGAGTGTCTGCCTGATGCTTCCCAAAACATCAACACTCCCTCTTAGCGAGGGATACATTTTGCATCACGCCAAGCTCATCTCTAGATATTGAAGCTTCACAACTCCCTTATGTATCATGTCTCGGATGAAGTAAAATTTGATCCCAAGCTCATGATCAAATAGTTATGCAAGAAGTGCTCGAAGCCACACCGCTTCACAACTTGTGACACTGACCGTGATATACCTTTTCTTTGTTGTACTGAGTGCTACAGATACCTGCTTTCCTGAAATCGTAATTGATCCCAAGGTGCTCAATATGTCTACTGCACTCTCTACCCAGTTAGAATATGTATATTCTTGCATCTTCACTTCACCACCTGAGACATATCTAAGGCCAAATCCAACTGTACCATGCAAGTACCTCAGCACATGCTTTGCTGAAACCCAATGGTAGTGTCTCGACTCTACCATAAAATGGCTCAAGGTGCTTACTGCAAAGAAAATATCCGACCTAGTGTTAATCAAGTACAACAAGGATCCAATCCATTGCTTATACATTGTGGGATCCACCAAATTTGAATCTGAAGTAGAATCACTCAACTTCTTCAAATTTGTCTCCATAGGTGTAGCCATGGACTTGCAGTTCATCATATCGAACCTCATCAGTATCCCCTGACTGAGGAATATCTCATTTAATCTATGTCACACCTCCAATCCCAAGAAATAATACATCCTGCCAAGATCCTCCACCTCGAACTTTGAGGTCAACTCCCTCTTGCTCCTGACAATGAGCCACTATGTTCATGTGAGGAAAAGATCGTGAACATATACCATAAAGATCAACATATCATCAATAAAAACCTTGTGGTAAAAGTTGGGATATGCATCACTCTTAGTTAAAACTAAGCTCATCTAGTATCTATCAATCCTGGAGTACCACACTCCCTTTGAAACATGACTCCCTCTGAGTCTACACAATATCAGGAGCCATCTGCTCCCTTTGCATCTACTGACCTCTTTTGAAGTTTTGATCTTGTATGAACTGTCCTGGGAGATTTCTCCTCCCTACTGGATCAGGAGGGTTGACTCCCTTTGAACATGAGCTCCCTCTGAGCTGGTACTTTGTGGGGCCACCTCTTTCACTACTAATGGAACCACCTACTCCTCCTCATAACTCTTTGCATCCTGCAAAGTCTCAAAAAGCCATACTAGCCTCTTCCTGGCCACAACAACATCTATAGGTAGATCCAATGGCTCTGCTATCTCCTCTTGATAATATGAAGGATGAATAAATGGACCATACGATCATCCTTCAGAGCCTCCTTCTCCTCACTATAAATATCCATACGAGACTCTATGCATCCCACAAAAGTATCCTTCTTTCCAGAAGGTTCTAACTTCGACCTTATATTCTTTGGTACATGGTAGTACATTGTCATGTCCACAACTCCATGTCTTAAACCAGAGATCATCTAACTTGTTTCCTTCTGCAACTATCACCATAGCTCCCTCTAAAAGTTGTCACTTGTGACCTTCCTGGAACAAAAAGAAAACAAGAACAAGAACAACACTTGTCTAGTGTTGTGACCAATCATTTATTCACGTTAACCTACTTGGAACAAGACAAGAACATAAAAGCATTTCCATGGTAACCTCCATGGAATTTCCAAATTAACCTACCCAGGACACGAACAAGAACAAAGAGCATCTCCTAGACAAGAGAGGAGATCAATTTAGTTTGCAAGAAAATTGCATCATTAGTACTGAGCAATGAATATTTATAAAATGATCAATAGCTCATAATATATTTTCCATCAAATAGATTATATGCAACCAATTGTTCATAAGATATGAAGTAGGATGGAATTATTCACAGCAGTGACAAGATGCTAATGGATGCCATAAAAATATTAGATATCCGCTCATAGAAATAGTACCCAGTAGTGATAAGCCTCTTAAAGGTTGTTATTATAGCCATAACACACACAAAAAAGAAATCCAACAAATATTAGATCTACTATGAAAATCAAAAGTACATCAATCTAAACAATCAAACCTGGAACCTAATCCTCTATTGCCAATTGTTCTTTTCCTTATTATTGTTTGCAACAAGGGCTTGTACAACCTCTTTTTTCTTGAGACCTCAAATCGGGCCTTGAGCTCACCTCAACACTATCCTTTAATTCACTTCAAACCATATCTGCAACTCGTCAATATGATCATGTAGCTTACACTAGAACGAACTTCAAATTGCACAATAAATCTTTGCTTTAAATGCACAACGAACAAGTATGAAATTGTATCTCATTGTTTGCCCCACTTCTCTCTTAAAGAGAAGGTTGTGTGGCTAGGTTTAATTTCCTTTTAAGTTATTCTTTTACATTTCACCCACCTTGGCACAAAATTGGTAGCTTGTCCTCCACCTTGTGCCATTGTTGTGAGGTTGCATAGTTGTTTATCTCTTTTGCCCACCTTTGTCCTTAAGGCAAAGTTTTGTGGCTAGGCCTTGTTTTATTTCATTTCAAGTCATTTAATTATTTGTTTTCGCCCACACCTTGCATTGTGTTTGGCTCTGCCAACCTTGCACTATCGTGAGGCTAGTTCAGTCTTTTGAATTTGCTTAAATCAAACCTAGATTAATTAGGCTAGTTTAGTTTTATCTTTGTTTTGGGAAGTAATCATATCTAGATTAATTAGGCATGCAATCCATCACTTTCTTCAATCACCAAAATAGGGTGACTTGGGAGGTTACATGGGGTGTAAGTCGGGGACGACTTCATGACACTAAGTGTCCTCCCTGCTTGAGCACCCAAGCATTCTAGATCTGACCTGTGGAGCTAGGGAAGGACCTTGCTTGTCCTTCTTCTTGAGCACCCAACCTTTCCTTTTGATTGAAGAGATAGGGATTTGGGGTAGTCACATAGTCTAGGCTTGTATCTCTCTCACACTCTAATTCCCTCTAATTCAAGAGAGACTTAAAATTCATTAAAATCAACCTACATTACACAACACTTGCATTTCAAGTTGTGCAACTTACTTTCAAAGCAATTTACTTTTCAAGTTGTGCACTTTACTTTCAAAGCAATTTTATCGTTTAAGTTGTGTAATTTACTTTCCATGCGATTTCACTTACAAAGCAAATTACTTTTTCAAGCACCTTACTTTGAAGCAATTCTTTTGTGAATATTTGTTAAAGATCACTCTTTATTTCTAGCATTCTTTATTTTATCTAAACTTAACTTGCCTAAGTTGTTTTTGATTGTGGATATCTCATAGTATCATTCTTTCTTGTATATTCACATTTTTGTTATATATCTCATTGACTCCATTGTGGTAATCTTTAGGCATTGGTTTAATTGTTGTTGTAAATAAAGGGTTTGTTGTCATTTAGGAATTTGCATACTTGCATTTGTTGCTTTTCATCGGGTTGGGTTTCTTAACAAATTAATTCATTTAACTCCTAGATTTTTAATTCAAACTTAACATAGTTTATTAGGGTCTACCCCCCTTGGCTTCCCTAGGAGTGAGCCTAGACGGAATAATTCCATATTGAGGTGACAATGGGTTTGGACTTAGGCTTGTGCCTCCAATGACACACCAAGTGGGTTGGAGACTTCTCCACGCTTGTAGGTGTGTATAAGGATGACAAAAATTTCCAAGTACTCTCCACTTGCCATGGATGACCATTCACTTTGTGACAAATCCTAAGATTAAATGTTGCCCAACACTTCCCTTAGCTACTTGTGAGAATTCTTTCATTCCACTTGGCTCTATTGTTGTGGTAAATGTTTGTCTCTTTGAAATAGATACCATAGCTCTATTTTGTTAAGCTTGTAGATAATCATTGGTCATGATAAATGGTTCTCTTCTAAGGCTCCTCAACTTAATGATGAAGCAAGAGAACATCATCATTCAATATAAGAAGAAGACAATGTTCTTCATCTATTCCAACATTTTTTTGTACATTTTGATGCTCTACAGGCAGTTCAACATTAAACTAACTCATCTTTTGCAAGGTGTTCCTCCTATTGAGTTTGGTGATACAAACTAGTATGATATGCAATGCTACATGCTAGAGGTCGATTACTGCGAAGTAAGCTCTCTGTGAGTTTTTTCGTGCGTCCAAGAGTTTTTCCAATTGAAAATACTCCTACATTTATTGTCGTGCCATATTTGACCTCACAGAATTTGAAGTGTTTAAATTTTAGAAAAGGGATCACAGAAGGATGTCCTCATCCTCCTTAAGATCAGAGCCTGATAGACTCAAAGCATCAAAGACACATTCAATCCTGAAGATCAATTCAAATCCAGAATCAAGAATAACGATAACTTGTAAATAGTCTTTTTGTAAGTTTACTTGTATTTTTTTGAAATTAAGTTGAATTACATTGTGAACGGGTGCATTTTCAATAGAAATTGACACCCTTCATTTGCTGAGTTTGAATTTTAGAATCTGATTGTTAAAGGGTGAAGTGCAAGAAACCCTTTGAGGTCTAAGTCGGTCTTTAAATGGCTCAAATTGATGAATTACTAGAGTTACTGAATATTATAATACTCTCTACTGTTGACAATACGATCACAATTGACAAAGTGAATGTCACTAATGTTCTAACTATTTACAAGATTTGCACGACAAAATCAAATTTCTCTATCTTGAATCTCAACTCCAACCAGATGGAATACAACAAAAGAATCAACATTCTGAACTAGTTCTTAATCATAACAATTCTCTTTTTTTATTTTAGAATGACTCCTATCAGCAACCATCAGATGATCAAATCAATGATGCCACTTCAAAAGCATATTCAAATGAAGATGAAGTTTGGCATAAACAAGTTCTGCTTGCACTTTCCAAGCCCATCATCAAACCTTGGGAATAAATCATCAACAACAAGTATAAGATAGGTCTTGGATACAAAAAGGAATTGACCTTTCACATTCCAAATTATTCCAAACCAATCTAGTTCCAAAGTGCTTGTTTCCTTCAAGAAAATTCATATTCACTCGTTCTAGTTCAAGATTATATTCCTAAATGCCAACATTTTCATTGAGTTGGCCACATGGAGGATTAGTGTTTTGATCTTCAACCTTGTGAGAATTGTGGAAATTATAATCATCCTTGAGACATATGTTCCAAACGTAAGAAACCTGGAAGAATAAAGAATCAGTATGGGTGGATCACTTCTCGTCTATGGTCATTAACAACCAAGAAGATATATCGGTCATATAGAAGAATTCATTCTCGAGTATTGTCACATCTTGCAGCGAAAATATTTTCATCTTCTCACTTTGCACCTGATAGGGGGGATAATATCAATGATTGATAGTCATGCTTCAAGTCTTGAAGTCCTATCAATCAAGCAAGAACAAACGAGCTAAAGTTAGGGCCATATTCCATCGGCATGATTTGGTTTATGGTTTTCCTTAAACCACCATTTAGTAGAAGAGTTGTAACTTCTGATAGACAACTGCTCGTGGTCATCTTTAAAGCACTATTTGAGAGCACTTTCAATTCGTAGAAAACATCAACTTCAAGCTAAATTAGGAAAATGTTCCAGGAACCATTGAGCCTTAGATCCAAGTTCCATAGTTTGTGGTCTTACTTAAACCATCATTTAGTAGAAGACATAAACTTCTGCTCGCCATTTGTTTTGTGGTCATCCCAAAACCACCATATTCAGAGAGCACATTCAACCATTGGAAACTGCCCACTTCTAGATTTCAACTCTCTGCTTGGACTCACCTACACCCCTTCAAATTAAGGGGGGAATGTTGGAAACATAATGCATTAGGGTTATGTATTATTAACTTGAGAAAGAATATGAAAATTCAAGTGAATTGGAACTGTCATCAGGATTCCAAGAGACCTCTTGGAAGATGAATCCAAAGGACTACATGTATTATATTAATAAAATGTGTTCCACGCTAATATACATTTGTGCGTGTTCTAACAATTTAGTAGTGAATATGGAGAATCTGAAACCCTATGAGCCTTCCATGTTGGAATAGGAAACCGATGAGTAATTGTTACCTACCATAGTGGACTTAGCACCAAAAACTCAAGCATAGCTAGCATAAGATACAGTTTTGCAGAAGAAGTCCATAACAACTAGACAAGGGTAGCATGAAGTTTGGCAAGTTGCATTGAAAGGGAAACTTCCAAGCAAGGAAAAATGGTAAATGGTACTCTAGGGAGAAGGCAGAGGAAATTTTTTCTCACCTCCTTTAGTAAAAGGTTTGAGGAACAAAGCCTCCCTAAATGGGGAGGTATGATCCAAAATGGATCATTACATAATTTGTAATCTATTTTAGTACTTTCTAGGTGGAAAAATTGCAGCTATTGGCTTGCAGGGCTCGTTTTAGGGCCAGGTCTCGCTTTGGGGATTTGGGGTCAAGAAACATCCAAAGCATGTTTGAGGCTTTGAATGACCTTTTTTTAGGTTAAAAATTTGCAAATAAAGTTTATAGCCTCGTGATGTTGTTCTACACATTGAGATCTTTCCATCAACGTGAATATCACCACAATCAAAGTTCGTATGCAGAAGTTATGCCCCTTATAAGTTGACTTATCCTATTGACCACCATGATACCAAGTGGATTCCATGTCACCTTCCATTACTCACACATATGGATCTAGTCACATGTGGCTTTTAAGAAGAATCTAGAGAGTCCAAAACCCTAACCCTAATCGAGAGTTTAGGTATGCAAAAACCCTAACCCTGACCCTAAATAACTATCAAGACATTGCTAAATAATGGGTTTCCAGGACATGAAGGGGTTCCATTCTTATTGTATTGTTTATTGTTCCATAGTTGAGTAGATCATCTGGGAGTGAGATATTGAAGCATAATAGAGGGAGTAGAAGTTCCTATAGTAGCCATACATGTCACATTGTCCATAGAAACTCCATAGTGAGTGCACTTTCTTTGTATTTGCATTTAATGATTGAGAAGAAAAGAGAAACACATTTGCCTCACCTTCTAGTTGGGTTTTTCCCGTATTGGGCTTTCCTAGTGTGCATCTTGTGTTCAATGTGTTCTTTTCTTAGCTTCTTTCATTTTACTTTTAGTTTATTTTAGTATTTTGTGCACTAAGCTAGGAATATTAAATCTAAATCTAAAGTAAAACATTGCATAATAAGAGATTGCAGAATATTGTAAGATTTGTTTTGACTAACTGTTCTAGTGGAATATCCTTGGTAGTTTACAAATTAGGTTAAGGAAATTTGTATTTTTCTATCGATGTCACTAGAGGCTAGAATATTTGAGATACATGTTTTGGGAGACTCAAAGTTCACCATATCGTAGTTGAGTGGAACAATGCAACAAAGGAACTCAAGGCTTTATGGGGTTATGCAGAGGGCATGCGAGTCAATGCACATATTTAAGTGCTTTTTATGCCAACATATTTATAGGGATCATTTTTAGACCATGGACAAACTTTCTAATCAAATCCAAAGGGGGTAGGGTATGTATACCTCTGTAGACTTTACCAGTCAAATTGCTGGGCGGAGAGGGTCCCTTCTCCCACAAACAAGGGGGGTCTCATACACCAATTTTGTGTCAAATTTTTCTATTGAAAAAAATTATATATATGCTAATATGCATGCAACCATTTTTAAATATAGTGCTCCACTTTTTTTTTATATAATAAATATGAATTAATAAATATAAAAACCTAATACTATAATAATTAAATAGTTAATAAAATATTGTATATGGTAATTTAATATGAACTATTATAATTTATAAGGTAAACCTATTATGTTAACTTGTAGCATTATATAAATATAATAATAAGTGTAGTTATATGTTAACCTCACCATGTATCTAGTATCATTATCTCTATTTATATTATAATTGTAAAATTAAATAATAATAATTTTAACAAGTTAATTTAATGATGATATAGTTTTTTTGGCGTTGTCTAACTGTTCTATGTTTTTGGCTTTTTTCACTGAAATCCGGTGACATAAATTTGCACGAAATCACAATTTTCCATTGCTTAAATTGCATTTATGAATGTAGAAATGGATTCAACGAGTTGAAAAACTCCTGGGGCAGTTGGATTGCATCGAATTAACTACTCAAATCTGTAGATACAACAATTTCTGGCCGAATTTGAGGCAAATATCCCCAAAAAAATATTCTTGAAAAAAGGCCAAAACATAGAAAGTTTAGACTACCACGTTTTTTTTCCCCAAATAAATTTAAACTCAAGTAATGACTTCTTCAACTTTCTCTCACCAAATTACTCATCATTTTTATACTTCAAAGCATTTCATGCTTTTTATAGACATGATCATGTAAAGTGACACCTTGAATTTTAATTAAAACTTTTCCTTTTCCATGCACTTTTAAGCATGTAATTTTTAATTTTCACCATCTACATTTGAATGTCTACTTATTTTTGTTGGACTTCTCACTTAAATAACACATTGTAAACTCTTCCTTTTTAATTCATTATAATAATTTCCATGGAGTGTTGATCAACCTTCCTTGCCATCTTCAACTGTGGAACTTCTTTACTTCTTGGTCTCACAACACTTATCCATTTGTGTCTCATTTTCCATTCTACTCTTCCACCTCTTTCTTACATAACCATGGAAACTAAACATATGAACATACATTTAAAGGTGGAGTCCTTCCAAGACAACCACTTACTGGCAAATATATCGTTCTTAATATATTTTCTTAAAAAAAATTCACAATATAGTTAAAGCCTCAACGACATTGTAGCATCAAAGATGATAACCAATAAAAAAGAAGAAATCAATTGACAATGAATATGCTTTAGATATGAGGCAGAGGAGAATTGTATCTACTTTGACTCTAAACCTAAGAAAATTATCACTTTGTTTAAGAACTACTTCTTACATGAGATCAACAAGGATGTAACTAACAATAATGACTTCAAAGAGGAGATAAAGACTTTCATGAAATAACTATCAACCAACTTGATAAGGACCTTGACCTACTTTGCAAACATGAAGCTTTCCATAAAGAGGAGAATAGAAGAGATATACCAGATTTCAAAGTCGAAGAAATTATTACAAGACATCAAACACATCATATTTGAGTGCACATTTTCCTATTTATTATTCACACACCCACACCCACACAAAACATCCTATAGAAGAGGGGACATTGAGAAACCACATATATTCATCGCGGAACCATGTATCCATCATGTTGCTAAAAGGTTCTCTACCTATATAAACATTCCCTTTGGCATAAGAATCATGGTAGATTAGAATCTAGATGATACAGTGGACCAAACCCCACCCCACAATTGTTGTAAATATTTAAAAAAACATTTAAAAACATTATGAAATTACTTATCCCATTCTCACCATTGACTTGAATGTCCTTCAAAACTCTATTTCTCATTATATCAAGTAAACAATGGAGGATCTACCCACATATATAATAAGCACAAGCATACTTGTTACTTGTGAAGTCAAATAGACTCACTCAAATTATTTAATAATACCATTATCTTTTTTATTTAGTAATATTCTCAATCAATCATTTAAGTTTTAATAATACCATTATCTTTTTTATTTAGTAATATTCTCAATCAATCATTTAAGTTTTAATAATACCATTATTTCTTTTATTTAGTAATATTCTTAATCAATCATTTAAGTTATAAATTGGTTTTTGCTTCTCATCACTTAACAACACCATCCAAATAGGTAGTTCAAACTTATTTATTAATATTTTCAATCAATCATTTAATTTATAAGTTAGTTTTTGCTTCTCATCACTCAACAACACCAACCAACCAAATAGGTAGTTCAAACTCATCTCTAATCACTTAACAATACACAAAATAATTTCAAAAAACACGCTCCAAAAGCTATATCATGGCTTTATATAAAAGGCGTATACTAAATTTACTTCGTTCTTGGATCAGCCAAAACTCTTCAAATAACATTGTGCCATTAAAATGGAACCATGTTAAACTTCTTAGTGTTCCAAAGAACCAAAGCTCCACCGCCAAATAATTCTACAATTGACAAAAGCCTCAATCGCCAAATAATTCTACAATTGACCAAGCCTCAATCTGTAGGATCTCGATAAAATTTGTACCGAGACGAGGCTGAAGTTTTTCACCGCGAAGTTTAAATACCTGGTGTCTGTTACCGTGTCCGGTTTTCAATACAAACACATTCGGTATGTATGTAGACTGTACTCCTTCTCAATAGTACTAATAATTATGGGATTATATCTTCTAAAGCCATGGTTTTGTGTATCAGGTTTTCCATGGGTGGAAATCAATGTCCTATTTGCTTGGAGCCTATAACAGCGGAGGCATTTTTGGATCAATGTTTTCGTAAGTTACGTACTATTGTTTGGTTTCAATTAAGTTATTGTAAGCAATTACTTGTGACTGTCAGCTTTCATACGGTGTATGCATCGATATTTGAATGTTTAAACTACTTTCATTGACAGGTTTTTATTGGTTTTATGTGCAATTGTTTGTGTGATTTACGAATGAAATTCGGTTTGTAGATATGAATTCCATTTCTGTACATGTAATGGATCATTGATTGCAAAATAAAAATAAGGGTTGTTTCTATTTTTGTTTTTGCTTTTGAGATTAAGGGTTGTTTCTATTTTTGTTTTTGCTTTTGAGATGGGCTCAAATGTAACTCTGCGCTTATTAGCCACCCATGTTGTTTCCATTGTGGCCCGGGAGATTTCCACTGGCATCTTACATATTTTCGATCACAATGGTTTATCCTTTCATGGGTTGGCTGATAGCAGTCCTTTGACAATTGCTCTTCAAATGACCATAGCTAACGGACAAGCATCGGAAAATTAATGGGCTTCTGAATACAATGACGTGGTCAATAAGTGAAGGGTAATTGTTCGTCGGGCCATTTTGTTGGGATCCAATATACCGACTTGAATACTCAGAATTATTGTGCTGTTAGGTACATATTGGATTTACAAGGAAACTCATTCCGCTGAGTGCATTAGAGAAAAACAGAACACAAGGACATAAGGATCATTTCAAAAACAAGAAGGTTCTACATCGCACATTTCTTCTGACAAGTACGGACTATGTTACCGGAAACCTGACCAGGAGACCTCTGTTTCTTGTTTTGTTCTTTTTCCTGTTCTCGTTCCTGTACTGGTCTTGACAATTTATTAGGATATTACTAATCAAGTTTATATGCATAATAGATGCTGGGATGGGGGACGAGTTCACGTTTCTTGGCTCCTGAAACCCTCTATCTCAATTACTCCTTCCGTTCCTGTTTCCTGTTTTTGGTCACATGTACAGCTGTTCGTACATAAAATGTGATGACGTGGGAATGAGTCGATTTAGTTCCTGGCTGTTACAACGGTACAATGAGTAATTGACTTCAGTCAATGTACCTACCAACACTCCCACTTAGCAGGACTGAAGTTAGATAACTTTATTACTCCCGCTGAATCTTTATATTGTCCATGCCTGTCACCAGCAACCTCTTCGGTGAAAATATCTGGTACCATCTCATCTGTTCTATGGAAAACGAGTTTGATACCTATGGATTCAATCCTTCTTGCACAAGTGATACAGAATATTATATTTTTTTTCTGGCATTTCAAGTGGAATTCTTAGAGTAGTCGTTGGCTCATTCTGTGTAGCCCCAATTTCTGTGTACAGTTTTTTGACCTAAATGCTCCTTTGTTGCTTGAGTTACTTTGTTATATTTAGTTTTTGTGGATGACAATGCAACTATGAATAGTCTTTTGCTGCCTAATCTTATAGCTCCACATTTAGGTTAAATAATAACCTGTTATCGATCTTCGGTTATCAAGATCACTACCCCAATTTGCTAGAACTGCTGAAAATCAAAACCTTGGGAAGAATGCTGCATATGAGGGTACTTGGGAGGGAACCTCAATGCCCCCTGATACTTCACTTCTGCTTCAGCAGGGTAGATCTGGGTGTGGTAGCATCTGGCAATGCTTGAAGACAAGGAGTGTTGTAATTTTACATCCACATGATACTCAGATCTGCATTCAAAGAGTTTTCCCTACATCTAAAACAGAAAGACTGAAACACCATTTAAAACTTCAGATATTGATAAACAAAAGTGCTGAATGGAAAATTTAGAAGTGCAAACACCACATATCAAGAGATGAGATCAGCCTTGCAAAATATGAAATCTGATCTTCACAAACAGCAGCATGAGTGTAGTGGATAGCGAGCTGAAATTCTATAACTATCTTTTCATTAACAAATAACTTAATAAGAAAAATACAACACTCTCCTCAAGGGACTATAGTGGCTTCTCTCAAGCCTTCACACTCTTACTATATGTTCACACACATACCTCACATGTATGGATATATAACCCTAACTAGTGCGCCCTTTCTCATCTAGTCAAACTTGACAAGAGGAAAAAAGATTAGAAAACTCAATTGCTAATAATAGTTTTTACACATTCTTCCATGAAAGGAATCTATCATTACTGTGTAAGGAATCCATCATAAAGCTGTCATCACTGTGTAAGAGGAATATGTCATAATCTGTCATAATTGTACATTGACCAAAAATAGAAGATGCCAAGCATCATAAGTGTAGGGAATCTGTCATAAGGGTGTAAGGAATCTCTCCCACGTGGCACACCCATTCTGCAAGGAATCCTCTCCAACATTCATGTGTCCTCTTCTTAGTAGAGCAAGTCAGATCAACCAAAATCTAACACTCAGGGTGTTCTCCACCAAATTGAGCTTCTCTCTCAGAATCTCGCACTTCCCTTTTGCAAAGGGTTTCATTAGAATGTCAACAACCTGCAAATCATGAAACGTTGGATTCTTAGAGACCCTGATGCAACTCTGATTGTTAACAGTACCAACATAGATCCATCTTAACTCCGGATTTATCAAGCGTCGAGAGGGATCAAATCTCTCGAGGTGCAAACCTTTAACCTTTCCTCAAGTTTTGCACTCTAAAAAAGGTTTGCACCTTGTTGACCACCTATTTCAACTAGGGGGTCAACTCCATGTGCCATGAAGCTATGTACCTGATGGTGCAACAAAGTTGAAGACTTTCTGGTTTTACAAGGCAGTTTTGGCCCCGTCATGTCTTTTTGTAATTGGAATATCTGCTCCCCTGCGTGGGATAATAATGTAATGAGTCAGCATGAGTCATATTTTAGGTTAGTTACCTAGGACTTTATCATTAGGGAAGTCCTTTCATCGAGTGTTTTTTATCCTCGTGTAATTTTTAATTACCCTTGAGTTTTTCACTCACAGTAATCCTCCAAAGTGGTGAAAGGCGTTCTAATGATCGAGCTCAATGGGTGACTAGGGTCTAGGAATATTGTAAATGACCATGCTAAACATCTCCTAGAGTCTTGCAAAATTTCGTCGAGTCTAAGTAATTTTTTTTAATTTTTTAAAATTACCCAGTTAATGGTAATTTTAATTAATTTTGATGTAAAAATGTAAAAACTAGGTCCTAAAGGATTTTGATAGGGGTGTGAGTACTCAAAAGAAATGAAATGAGACCCCCTACACCCTTGGACCAAGTTTCAACTCAAATGGACAAGTTTTGCTAGGTCATTGTCCATGAGGAGTCCAAGTTAGTCTTGAGTCAACGATTTAATTGCTTAATTTGGCTAAGTCAGAAATGCCAAAAATTGTATATTAACAAAAAGGTTAGAGAAAGAGTGGGAGATGATGCCTAACCCTTTTCCTAAGTTAGATAAACACATTTCGAACTTAAATCAACCCCCCACACCTAGCCACTACCTCACTTCACTCATCCCCCTAGGGAAGTTGCGCCCCACTTGGTAAGGAAACTACCCAAAGTCAAAAAATAATTAAAAGAAAACACCTAGCTTCTAAAGTGCGCCCTCCTAGTGATATCACATGGTGTTTGACTTGTCAAAAATGTGTTTCCCCTCTCACACCCTCAAACCCTCACAAACCCTAACCTACCAAAACCCTAAAAGTGCGCCCTCCTTGAGATCATGAGTTCTTTTGGGTGAGTGACACTCGGAGCTCATCCAAGAGGGGTCACTCTTGCTTCCCAGGTATAAAAGAATGCCTACCCCTCCCTCATTTGACATCTATTCTAAGTGTAAAGTTACTATGCCCAAATCTCTCCCACTCTTCTCTTTCTCCCATCTTGCTCTCTCTCATTTCTCAAGCTTGTAGCAAGTATTTGCTCAAGCTTGCTTCTAATAAAATGAATCTTTGGAGGAAATTGTTGGCATTGGGAGTATTCTTGGTGCTTGGATTGGATCTACATTGGAGGTGACTTGTGTTATTGTCTTTTTGAGTTCTAGCTTGTAGATCTAGTGTAGGATATCCAAGCAAAGTATTTTGCTTGGATACATCTATGATAGTATTATTGTAGATTTATTGAGTGGTTTATTATTGGTTTAGCAAAGTATTTTGTTATTCATATTAAATCTACTCACCTCCTTCTTTGTCTTGTAGCTTGATCTCTTTTATTTGTAGGTCACTAAGGGTTGGAAAATGATAAATTTCAGATCTGAAAATTTATCTCTTCATTCACTTAAAACCCTCTTTAAGATTTCTGTTCTTTTCATACATATTTATCTAACATTTTTGGGTATATTTCTGTCATAGAATAGGTCTTATTTCATCTATTATATGCTATTTTTTATGCTAAAAATTTCTGGTTACTTTTAACAGAAAATTTTCCAAGTTTTATGGTTGTTTTGCAACATTTCTAGCAAGTTTTACTTGCTGTTTTTCTGTAGATCTGAACCAGTAAATAGGAGGTGCTGCCCATTTGGGGCCACAAATCATCAAGAAATAACCTCCCAAGTAAGGGTATTGGATACCCTCTTCTTCTTCTACATTCTTACATTGTAAGCAATCCCAAAGAGAGTCTATTGGGCTTGCATTTCTCAAGCTTTTAAAAATTTCTGCGTTTTTTTATTTCTGTTTGCTTACAACTAGCAAAGAGGCTTGGCTTTGCTGCCCATGCTAAATCGTAAGGCTAGGACTTAGAGTTTATTTTCTGTTTTAAGCTCTTAATTCTTTTGCCCCACTTGTCCTTAAGACAAGGTTGTGTGGCTAGGTTTACTTGCTTATTATTTCAAGTTAAGCTCTTTTATTTCCATATCCACTTTGACACAAAATAGGTAGGCTAGTTCTCCTCCTTGTGCCTTTGTAATGATCCCAAGCCAATTTTTTTGCTTGAAACCACTAACTACTATTGATGTGTTTATTAATTATTTGGTATGCAGGTAGCTGTTGATATTTCGGCCTCAGGGTTTATTT
>JZKD02S1677674.1:71963-93394 GCA_000966675.3 Picea glauca
TATATATATATATATAAACGCTTCCGGGATGCTTCGCTCCCGAGGATTTTTTGAAAATGACGCTCCCTACACTCCGCTTCCTAAAAACGCTCTCGCTTCGCTCTGCGCTCTAGCAACTTTGATACCGAATACTGAGAATGTTCTTCTGCACCATGTCCTGAACATAGTGATATCTCACCTTAATGTGTTTCGATCTGACGTGAAACATCGGATTCTCGGAGAGCTTTATACCGCTCTGGTTATCAAAGTGAATTACTGTTGGTTCCAACTCAGTACTGAACAAATATGAGAGTAGCTTTTTGAGTCACACTGCTTCTCTATTAGCAACACTTGCAGCAATATATTCTGCCTCTGCAGTGGTCTAGGCTATGGAGCCCTGCTTCCTGCTGGACCAGGAGATCATAGCTGAACCCAAACTGAAACAATATCCGAAAGTGCTCTTCTGGTCCACTATATTGCCCATCCAATCTGAATCTGTATATCCATGAAGCATTACACCTCCACTAGAAGTGTATTTGAGCCCATAGGCTATAGTCCCTCGGACATATCTGAGAATATGCTTAACAACAACCATATGGATATGTTTCAGTTCACACATGAACTGGCTGAGGGCATTCATTGCATAACACGTGTCCGGTCTGGTATGTACTAGATACATCGAGGACCCAAATGATCTTACAATATACGGTGGGGTCTTCTGGATCTGAACCCGTAGCTTGATCATGTAACTTCTTCAGGTTAGTAATCATAGGTATGGTCATGGACTTACAGTCCAACATGCCAAATCTGCGAAGCACATTAACTGTATGCTTGCTTAGTGAGAGAAGGATCTCATCCGGTTTTTGCCACACCTTTAAGCCAAGAAAGTAATACATGAGACCCAAGTCCTTCATTTCAAATTCCGCTGATAACTCCCTCTTAGTATGGGCTATCAGATGTTTCTCTCTGGTAAGGAACAAATCATCCACATATAAAACCAAGATGACAGGATGATTCTTCACAATATTTATATAAAGATTAAGATTTGCTATACCGTTGGAGAACCGAAGACTTTGAAGAAAACTGACAATTCTTCCATACCAAGCTCTCAGAGCTCGTTTCAATCCATACAAGGATTTCTTGAGTTTGCAGACATGGGATTCTTTCCCATGGATCACAAAATCCTCAGGTTGTCCAATATAAACTTCTTGCTCAACTGGCAATTGGAGCAAGGATCTCATCTTAATCATTTTCCTCTTCCTGAGATAAATCATGAGCCATAAATCTACTCAACATTGCCATCTGCTACATGCTTTATTTTGTAAATCCATTTAGAGGTTACTATCGATTTTCCTTGAGGTCTTGGGACCACTTCCCATTTGACTTGTACTCTTCTATCATGGCATCCTTCCACACTTTATGTTTGGTAGCCTCTTCAAAAGTGGAAGGTTCTGAGTCAATCACAAGATTCAACTGTGCTATCAGACCTGAGTGTTTATCTGGTTTCTTGCTTTCTCTGAAGGTACCTTTAGGTGTTACAAGTCTTTCTGCTTCCTTTAAAGTGGCACCAAGCTGGCTTCCTTTTGGCAGGAAGTTTCTCTAAGGGAAACTCAACAGAATCCCTTATGGGATCCACTGAAGGCTTTTTGGCCTTCTCCCTCTGTTATGAAGTTGGAGCTTCCTGCTTCCTTATATTACAGGGAAAGAGTCACATCTCTACATAGATTCAATATGCTTTTGAGGTCTTCACTGTATCCCATAAAAGTGCCTTTCTTTCCAAAGGGCTCTAATTTAATCCGCTATCAAATATTCTCAAGTGATCAACTAAAGGTTTCTTACCCGTGAAGACTTCTTCTGGAGTCATCCCTTCCAAGGCTATATGAAGACATCTGTCTTGCAGCTTCGGCCCAATGGAAGATCCTGATCATAGCTCTAGTTGCCTCACAAAATGTTTTGTTCTTTCTTTCTGCAACTCCATTCTGCTGGGGATTGTAAAGCACTGTCAGCTCCCTCTTAATCCGAAAAGCTTGGCAGAGATCAACATACTTGTGGGAGTCAACTTCTTTTCCATTACTGAATATATCTACTTGTCTTGATTCTTAAATTACTAAAGGATTTATCCTGATCTTATTCATTCCGATCTCAGTGGTATACCTCTGTGTTACATCATTGTTGTTAACCATGCGTTATTCATTCCTCCTGAAGTTACTGGGTTTAGGTTACTGTTTAAGAACACAATCTAAATAAAAACTCCAAATGGGAAATGCTAGACATTAACACAGTTTATGTTAACAGTTTCCAGAGATTGTGTGGAGTCACCATATTATTATTCAAATTTCTATTATTGATGACAAAGGGAAAAGTAAAATGCTGTCATATGATCACATTTTAAGAGATAGAAAATGGAAGCATGACAGACTTAGATCAAGTTTGAAAAAACAGTTTATCAATAAGTTCATTATCCATGTCATATGATCAAGTTCAATTTCTAATATCTACCAAACCATTGGATGCTAAGAAGATCTAGATCAATGTGATTTAGAATTTGACACCAAATATCATGAAAGTAGATCAAGGAGTACTTCTCAACAGTGTTAGTGAATATGAACTCTTGTTATTCACGGATTTAAGCCAAACTTCAAGACAAAAATCAAACCTCTTGTAATCCAAATGTTAAAAGGATTGAGATTTCTTTCTAAAGCTGGTTTTAGAAAGAAGTCTTAAGCACAAGTTACTGGAAACATTTTGCTGTTCATAAAGGTAATATCTAGAGAAGCATCATAATCTTGTTTGCCCAAGCAACTATTTATCGAAGTTTAGTAAGACAAGATTCTATAATCTACCCACAATTTGTTCTTATTCAGAAATTCCATTGACCAACAAATTAGCTCAAGATATCTAGCATAGACAAAGATATAATGCTATTCACTATTTAGATCTCTCAAAGGATGATAAAACAATTTACTGCTGATCTGAATAAACAAACCCTTAGGTGTGGATCTATGCAGGCTCAAAAGTCTGCCACAATTGAGCTCTTTTCACGCCCTAAGCTCTGATACCATGTTAGAATTTAAAAGAAACTAGAACAGAGATGTTCTTTTTCAATTTATTCACAATAGTAGATATAGATCAACAACCAAATCAAATTTCTGAAGTAGATTAAACACAGAAACAATACAATAGATCTGAGCATGTAGGAAACAATTCTAATCTAGATCTAAACATGAACAGATCTAATCATTAAACAAATTCTGAACATTAGCATGATCAGATCTGATAATAAGCAAAGCAATAACTGATCATTACCTTGATTGAAAACAAAAACAAATTTACCTTAGATGCTAGGTTGCTGTCCTCTTTTCTGTATGCTTAGAAATAACTAATAATGGTCATGGATCAAACCCTCAAGGGTTCGATCTCGTCATGATCTAGGTGGACAGTTTAGCCAAGAAGAAATCCAAGACCAATCAACAAATTCATCAGCAAGCTAAGGCTGAAATAGATGCCCCAAAGAAATCAAAGCTGATATGAAAGCTGATATGAAACCCCCAAATATCAAAGCTGATATGAAAACCCCAAATACCAAAAACAGAAAGCTGATATGAAGTCCAAAATAGCCCAATCAAAATCTGCCAAAACTTATAGGACTGCTGTAGCAAGAGAGGGTACCAGCGACAGCCAAAGAGAGGACAGAGGCAGCCTAAGGAAAAGACACAACAGTCAAGGAAGAGGCATATCAGACTGGAGGAGGCAGTGACAAACATGTAGAAGAGGGCTGTGGCACCTAGACAACAAGGAGAGAGGACGGACCATCAAGAGGAGACCATAAAGGGGCAGCCGTACCCTATAGGAAGACTCCCAGCCAACATGAAAAAAACCAAGGAGGGCCGAACCCTCTACTAGAAAAACCAATGCAGCCGCAACCTCCAAACAGCAAGAGAAAGTTCCAAAGAGGATGGCCATACCACCAACTAGACATATCCTAACCAAGAACTTAACCAAGGAGTGGCCGCAACACTTAGATAGTAAGAGAAAGGGGCCGCTCCACCTTAAACAACAAGAGAAGACTAGATCTAGGGCATCCGGATTCCGTACCCTCATACCAGCACAAGAGGAAAGATCCATGGAGGCTGAACCAGAAAGACTAAACTGAAGAAGTAGCTGCAGCAAAATTCAGACCATGAGAAATGTGTGAGGCAAAAATAAAATGTGCAAGAGAGAGTGAGGGGTAAGGTTCTTTTTATAGCTTAGGTCGGTAGGTTAGGGTTTTCTAATTTAACCCTATCTTTAGGATTAAATCAAACCCTAATAATAAAAAGATAAAAAATAAATAATTAATATTTTAATTATAAAATATTAATTAGCAAAGTCAACAAAGTCAAGGTGACTAGCAAAGAACAAAAACAAATAATAAGGAGGACGAGGCACAAGCAAGGGGTTGCAAGTTGCAACTGAAACAAGACAAAGTCAAAGGGGTCCTTCAATGGCAAACTGGCCACATATGTCTCATGATAACTTATAAGCTTTTATCATCCCTGCATAAGAGAAAAAACAATGATGTGGTCATGTCCATCTCCTAGCTGCTCCTAGGTCTCATGGACCAT
The DNA here is from genome assembly GCA_000966675.3 of Picea glauca. Lineage (NCBI taxonomy): Eukaryota > Viridiplantae > Streptophyta > Pinopsida > Pinales > Pinaceae > Picea > Picea glauca. The sequence continues at coordinate 76,547 of JZKD02S1677674.1, forward strand.
CCTGGGAGAGAAGAAGAAAATCACACATCATCACATCTTGGTACTCAACCAAGAACCACCTGGTCCCAGACCAGGATACCCCAGAACATATTTGGGGGCTCTAGAACACATCTAGGGTCTTTATCCACCAAGGTACAAGACCAAGGATCAACCCAAGTGTTTAAGCAAGGCTTCCCTGGAACACATCTAGGTGCCCTAGAACACATCTAGGGACTTATATCATCAACCACCAAGGATCAATCCAGGCACCGGGCAAGGATTCCCTGGAACACATCCAGGGGCCCTAGAACACATCTAGGGACTTATATCATCAACCACCAAGGAACACATCCAAGGATCAATCGAAGCACTGGGCAAGGATTCCCTGGAACACATTAGGGGCCCTAGAACACATCTAGGCACTTATATCATCAACCACCAAGGAACACATCCAAGGATCAATCGAAGCACCGGGCAAGGATTCCCTGGATCACATCCAGGGGCCCTAGAACACATCTAGGGACTTACTGTTTGGTCCTTGACCAAGAACCCCAAATACTGGGGGCCCTTACTAGGGTTTGTTATCGCACAATTTGTATTTTAATCCAAAGGAAAGCTTAATGGAAGGCAAATTGGCGTAACAAGAGGTTATCCTATCACTGTCACCTCAATAGGATGCCTCTTTCTATTTAGGGTTGACGGCCTAGGGGAGACGTCCCTGGTGACCTGGGGGTTTGAGAAGGCAAAGGTTAAAGTGTCTATGAAAATATTCCCTCTCACAAGTCACACTGATCAGAAAGTCCCAAGGTTTTAACCAGTGAAGTATTAAGATGTACTTGCCCAGAACAAAGCAACAAGAAAATATATCTTTCGCAAGTACAACTTGCTGTTATTACTTCATAAAACCATGGACTTTATCAATAAAAGCAATAGCTGATATATGGTGAAGCAAAGATAGATTTTTAGCAGCAATGTTTGTAAAACAATAGCTTCACAATAAGTGCCTTAAAATGGCTTCAAAATGACCAAGAATGATTACTAATCAATACCAAAATACTAGCATTTGTCAGAAGCAAATAAGGCAGTGTATTTATCAACTTTCTCAATTGCTTCTAGGTGCTTTTAGTGCTGCAATAGATGGCTGTAGCTTACTTTAGTAACAACAACAAATAGGTTAGTAGATTAGACTATTCTAAGGTTCAGAGTAGTTAGTAGAGAGCTTGAGGTAAAGGTTTTGATGGTGGTTTTTGTCAATCACTCAATAGCAAGGCTTAGATCAATGCTTTTAGGGCAAATGGAGTCTTTTAGGTAGCAACAAATCTTGAAGGAACAAATGATAATAAGAGAACTAAAGACAAGAGAGGTCAATAATTGAAGTGTTGGTAACCCAAGGGTTCAATCACCAAACCCTAGGGGGAAAATGGCTACTAGGAAGTAGGTAACCCTAGGCCCTAGTAGTTTTCCTCCTTTAGCTCAAGGATGAAGTTTATGACAATTTAGATGAAGCAAAATGTGCTAGGGTGTTGCAATGGCAAGGCCCTTAGCAAAAGCTTCAAGAAAATCGGTTTTCTAGCATAATCTAGTAGGTGAAAGCTATTAAGGCAAGGATAATAACATGTGCTTAGCCTCCTAGGGTTTTAAGCTAGCAATTTCATAATCTTAGTATAAATGCAAGATAAATGTAGCTATAACCATTCAATGAAGAAGAATTGCAGAAAATTTACTTACATCCACCAAGAATCATCTAGAAAATACTGTAGTTGAACACTTCCACCAAGAAAAATGCCAAAATAGTCCAAAATAAGCCTCCTTCAAGAAGTGCGCACCAAATTTCAGACCTCACACTTGTGTGAGTGAAAGATGATGAAAAAAAATACAAGGGAAAATCCGTTATTTATATAGTTACAATGACTAGAATTAGGTCAAAAAGGCCGACATGGCCAGTTACATGTAATATCCAGTTTTTACATTAAATGAAAAATTAAAACCCTAAATCAAGTAGAAAAGGTGATGTCATGCCCTTTTAGGGTGACGCTAGGCCTTTATAGTGCAACATTGGCCTCCGGGAGCAAAACGTTAGGCCTCCCAAGGCCTCTGGGTCAAACCACATGTGCCACTTGGCACACAACTGCCTCCAAAGTGTCCAAAACGTTGGGTGACGTCAAGGGTCACAGAGGTGACGTCATGGGCCTTCCAAGGCCTACATTATAGTGAGAAGGGAAAGACCCCCCTGGATCCAGGCCTGCCAGGATGTCTTTGGTGGAACGTCCTCCTCTCTCTGGTGAAAACCTCTGATCTGTCTTTGCCCCTGGCCGGGGTCTCAGCATCCATCTGGTGGGATTTTAGCCCTATGGAGCTTCGAACTAATCATCTCCTCATGTGTACCTGTCCGTCGGGTGTGGCCCTGCGACAACAAGTACGCCCTCCATGGGCTCATAAGTCACAGGGATCATAGCAATGCCAATCACATTTAATAATCAAGTTATTTAAACATGTGCATAAAACCCCCTTTTTCAAGACAAGTGCTCAAAGACGTTATGCTATTCTACAAGCCAGGTTTGGAGGGGACGTCAGGAGGTCCTATTGGGCTAATTCTCATTGGACGTGGGATGTTTCCAGATGAAAAACAAATCCAGGCCATGTAAGTGGATGAGGTGGTGAGGGATGTCTGAGCAATGGGTGCAGTGATGACAGGGGAATGTATGGCTTACTTGTGGGTGCCTCTGAAGAGGGTGAGCTGCACCTTGTCATGGATGCAAGTGTTTCCAAGCCCATTCAATGCCTTTTATCTTTTATCTTATTTCTTTTTCTTTCAAGAGACTAGTTAGGGGACACTACCCTGGCGTGGTGACCAGTGGTGACAATGTTACCCACAAGCATTTCACGGAGATGAGAAGGTTGGCTCGTGACGAGACCCCCTTTCTCTTGGCTATGCCACCAAGAGCCACTACCCTGGCGTGGTGACTAGCTGAATGGTAGTGTCATACCGCTACATGCCCATGGACCTAATAGGCTGGCTTGTGATGAAATCCCCTATCCTCCAACTAGGTCTTGATTTTATTATTTTATAGGTCTCTCTGTTTCTTGCTGAGAAGCCTTTTATTGCTTTCTCGGGGATCCATGGGAGAAGCATCTGAAGGTTTTATCTTTTGTCTTTTATCTTTTGCCAGCTACTTTTACCCTCTGGGCCCTTTAGCCCCTTCTTCCCACAGGGTAAGGTACAACCCTTTGCTAGCTTGGCAGACCCAATGCCTGAACCAATGTATGGGATGGATGGGAGGAAAAAAGGTGAAAAGTGGTAAGTATGGTGGGAATGGTCGATGACCTTTCATGAACCCACCCAGTGGCAACTCAAACCCTATGGGAACCAACTTACTAGGACATCCTGTCATTCCCCCTAGGTGTGGACAAGTGGAAAGGCATAAGGTCCAAGCACACGTTAGAAGTAAAAATAATTAAATGCACATATTCAAATGTTTTGAGAATCAGAGTAACACATACCATGATACCCAGACTCATTACCTCATGGAGCAAGACCCACTGTTGCTGAAGGACTAGGCCGATGGGATGGATGTTGCTGCTGATGAAAAGGTGGAGGCGCTGAAGAAGAAAGATGGGCCCTCTAGGGCCAGGCTTAAGTCAATATGGCTCTCGGTATTCCATGTCTAGGACCTGTGGGCCTCGAGACATAATCTCCTTAGTTATCCCTAGGCTAGGGGATAATAGGGTCTTTTTCCATGGTTCTAACTGCTTGGTCCCAAATCAAGAACCCCAAGAGTGCACTAGGGGCCTTAGAGCTCAACTAGGGTCTTATGCCATCCTTCCGGAGAATGGCTCTTGCAGCTGTACTAATTTCAGCAGCTAAAGTAATAGTAAATATGATATATATAATAGCTTGTGATTTTTTTAATTGAGCTGACTTGAAATTTTTTAAAATTTCGAAATCTTTGATATCTAACATCACCCACGTGACAACTTCTCCCCCATATTGGGTTGTAGAGCGCCTCTTGGCGCAACAAAACTGTGAATCCAATGTTTGATCAATCAACTCTTTCAAGCCAAATGGCCTCAAAATATGTCGATGACGCTGTCATATACTTTGCTTTAGCAGCACCGAGTGCAATTGCCGCCTATTTCCTACTGAACCAAGAAATCATACTTGATCCTAAGTTGAAGTAGTAAATGAAAGTACTCTTCCTTGTGCTTGCATCTCTTGCCCAATATGAATCTACAAATCAATGAAACAACAACTCTCTATCTTAATGAATTGTGCCCTTCGTATATTCGAGCACATGTTTGGTATCTTTCCATTGAATCTGCATGGGTTCAACCATGAACTAGCTCAAAGTATTCACCGCAAAACAAATACCAGGCTTGGTATTCACAAGATACATAAGGGAATCAATCAACTTCCTATACAAAGATGGATCTACCAAATCAGAATCTAAATCAACAGATAACTTCGGATTTGTCACCATAGGAGTGGCCAAGGATTTGTAGTCTAGCATCTGAAATCTCTTCAGAATCTCCATTGTGTATTTACCTTGCCCAAGGAAGACTTGACCCACATCCTACCAAATCTCTAGACCCAAAAACTAATGCATAATGCCAATGTCCATGTCATATTCGCTTGCCAACTTCTTGCACCATGCAATGAGCTTCTTAGAACTACTTGTAAGAATCAAATCATCTACATACAAGGGAAAAGCTAGTAGATCAGATTTATCATATAAATATTAAAGATTTAGATTTGTTGCGGTCTTGATGAAGCCCAACTTTAGTAAGTAGTCATCAATCCTCGAGTACCATGCACGTGGTGCTTGCTTCAGCCCATAAGGCCTTCTTCAACCTACACACCTGGATATCTCACCAATGCACTTCAAAACCTCTTGGTTGAGTGATGTATACTTCCTCTTCAATCAAACCATTTAGAAAATAATTTTTTACATCCATCTAATATAAAGGCCAATAAAAAATTAATGCAATAAACATGATTGCTTTGATAGAAGTATACATTGCAACTGGAGCAAAAGTCTCCTCATAGTCAACTATCTCTTTTTAAGTGAATCAATTAGGTACGAATCTGGCTTTGTACTTCTTTATGCTCCCATTTGTTGCATGTTTGATCTTCTACAACAACCTGGAATCTATCAAAGATTTCCCCACTGGTATCGACACAATCTCCAATACATTATTCTTCAAGATGGAGTTATACTCCTCAACCATGGCATCATGCGATCCTGCTCTACGTTAACCTCCTCAATGCTGGAAGGCTCTGTAGCAATGATAGAAGATATCGGTGCAACATAAGAAGTACATCTTCTAGGTGGATGACTCACTCAAAAGGTAGACTTGGGTGCTCCTACTTGCTCTGCGTCCTTGAATGTCTGGGTAAACCATCTTGGCTTCTTGGTTGAACTTGAGGGTAGTAAGCCCTGTTGCCGTCCTTATACACACTTGCAAACGTGAGCTAAGTCCTGCTCACTTAGTGCGTCCTCAGAGGCACAATGCCTAGGTTCAAAGTCCACCACTTTGACTTGAACCTCTTCCGTCTAGGCTAACTCCTAGGGAAGCCAAGGGAGGTAGACCCTAGTTACTAGATGAGATTAACGTTTAAGTTCTAGGAGTTGGTTTTAGCTAGATGGTTTGGGGAAGATCTAGCCTATGATGTTAAGCAACAATGCAGGATGCAACTTTTAAAATAGACAATCAAGCCTTTTCCTAGGACAACTAAGACTAGTGCCTAAGATTGGGCAAGGGGTCAACTAAATTAAAGGGAGATTTGTTACAAAATAGTTACAAGATTACAAAGGTTACAACAAGGTTAGATACAATTAGATACAAAGATACAGAAAGAATATCTAAGATATATAGAGTTAAACTAAACTAGATACAAGATATACAAGATGTACAAATACTAACAAGTTGCTTGCATGTGCAGGAAATAAAGATAATAAAAGTGATACCATTATCAACACATCAAGCCAAGCATGCTCACAATAGATCTTATTCTATTGGACTGCTTATCAATGGCACATGAACAATCACTCAAGACCCAGTCAAGAGAGTGCCTCCAAGTGGATGCGCAACTTCTTGAGGGATCACACCACAAATATAGGAACAACAATATAAATAAAAAGTGCTTGAAAATGTAAATGTGTTCCAGATGATAGATATAACCACTTAGATGATTACTCCACAACTTATAAAAATGATTTGCATGTAAAAGAATATGAAAGATGTAGTGCTTGCAAGTGTAAATGTGAATTGCCCGAAAGTTGTAGACCAAGGATTAATTAAGATGGTTAAGTGAGATTTAATTCTATCTAAGTGTCAACCCAATACTTTCCTCCCCCAATTACCAAGTAACTGCTGGGTGCTCAAGAAGTAAGGCAACGAAGCCTACCCTAGCTCCACATGTCAGTCCTAAGATAAGAGTATTCCCGAAAAAGGACGCCGCGCGCCACGAGACCGTCCCCGGCCTAACACCTTTCCGTTGCTTCCTCCGACCCCATTTTAAATGGCGAAGATGGTTGGTAAAGGTGCCCTATTAAGTCTAATAAGTTATTAAACCTATGAGCTAAGTATATTAAAGTGATTGAGTGCTTAATGCTTGCTCAAAAGTGTCGAAAACTAAAAATGAAAGTTATGAAGACTGAAGCTCTTAAATAGTGAGATTGCAAGTTAAGTCCTTAAGTTATTGAGTTATTGCATGTAAATTATGAAGAACTGGAAAATGACTTGCGGAATTGAAAAGCTATTATTTTTAAACCTTTAAGAAGCCCATGTTTGCATGCACGTGTGAAAAATAAATACTTAAGAACTAAATGACTTGCATGCAACGAATTGACAAAAAAACAAAGATTCTAACTATGCCTCCACGGGCTCTAATCTAGCATAGGTTATGTTAGATCTACTCTAGATAATTTTAGCTTTTAGCATGCATTGAGATACCACAACTGAGCTAGCCAATCTATGCAAGAAAAACAGAAAAATAAAGACTAAACTAAAGCTTGGAAAGCAAAGACTGAAATGAAGAGAATGCAAGCCACTTGGGTACTCTCCTTTGGGCTTGCTTACAATGTTTTAGATAGAAAAGAAAGAGAAGATAGAGTTACCACTTGGAAGGAGGTCCTTGAATGTGTGTTGTGACTGTAAACGGGCAACATGCACCCTTGACCTGGCGAGAACCTGCAAAAATCAACAAGCTCTTGCTTGCTGATTATGCTGCAACACACTCAACAAAAGTTAAGAAAATTTCTATTTTGCAACATAAATTTTCCACATATATAAACTAGAAGATTAAATGAATGTATTGACCTATCTAAGATTGTTAGCAACCAAAATCTGAAATGAAGAGATGACAGAAAACAAAATGGAAATAGAGAAGCTTCTGAAGTTTTTATGAGCAGTGAAGGTAGATTCCTGCTTGAATCTATCCCAAAGATGCTCTTGAGGCAACCTGCAAACCTTGAGCCAAATGTGAGATAAAACAATAGATAATATCTTGCATGCACGAATAATACAACACAGTTTATATTATTAGCATATACAAAACATATAGATGAGCAACTACACTATTGCTTCACCTAGCCTAGGAAACTAATTTACCCAAGCAGCTATTGAACATTTCACAAAAAAGATTCAAAGAATGATTTCACCTCACAATAGATAGGAACACCAAGACCAAATCCCGTACTCCACGATTCCTCCAAAGCTCTTTTTATTTCCAAAGGGAAGAGGTTGTAGCAACAAAGTTGCTCCAAGCTCTTCAAGAACAAATGCAGTGAAACAAGATGAACAATAATGAGAGAGAGAGAGATGGTAAGAAAATAGTAGCATAACAATACTCTGAAGAATGGTGAAGAATGAATGAGGGAAGGGTTTCTTTTATAGCAAGAGAAGGCAAAGAGACCCCTCTTAGATCTTTGACAAATGTCAAGATCCAAGCCAAGAGAACTCCAGTCAAGGAAAGCACATGAGCTTTTAGGTTTTGCAGAGAATGGCAAGTGGGATGAGTTGGAGGATGAGTTGGATACACAAGAGGGGCGCATAGGCTAAGAGAGACGGCCCACGACTCATCTTAAGTGAGTTTCCAAACTTTTACATGGAGTGGGGGCGCACTTCCCAAGAGGGGGCGCAAATCCCCATGAGGATTTAATTAAAGAGTGAGTTAGGAGGTGGACAATGGTTAGGAAAGGGGTTGGGTAGGTTAGGGAGTGTCTCTCTCATCATTATCCATCATTACTTTACTCCATTTGCTCATTCATTACAAAAATGACATTTTTCCCATGTCTTGGGTTAGTAATTAAAATTGCTTTTATCTGACTAAGACTCCTATGCGGACAAAACCCTAGCAAAACTTGTCTGACTGAGTTGAAACTTGGTCCAAAGGTGTAGGGGGTCTCATTCCATTTCTTTTGAGCACAATTACCCCTATCAAAAGCCCAGGGATCCAGTTTTTACATTAATTATAAAAAATAAATCAATTAATTAATTAATTTAATTACCAACCTTAAGAAAAATTAATTAATTAAAAAAACCTATCTAGACTCAACTAAAAATCACAAAACTTTTTGTGTTGTCTTACATGGTCATTTACATCATTCCTAAACACTAGCTACCAGAGGATGACTTCATTAGAATGCCTTTCACCACTTTGGAAGATTTATTACTAATGGGAGTGAAAAACTCAAGGGAAATTAATAAGGCTGGTTAGGCCAAACTAATAACCCGAGGATAAAAAACACTCAGTGAAAGGAACTCTCCTAATGAAGAAATCCTAAGATAACTGACCTAACTATGATCCATGCATACCTATTACATTATTAACCCACGTAGGGGTGCTGAAATTCCGTTTACAAAACTGTGTGCTGGAGAAAAAATTGCTCTGTAGAACCAAATAGTCTCCGACTTATTTGCATCTGATGATCTTCATGGTACATGGAGTTGAGCCCCTAGTTGAATAGGTGGTCAACAAGCCCTTTCCCTCAGAACTGGGATCTTGTTGATTTGAATCTGATTCTTATTTATCCTTTAGATTAGACTTCGGATCAACCCACTTCTCACCTTCCACAATCTCTATGGGAGGCTCCTAGGAACTTGAGGACCATCTATCCTCATCAAAATTTACTTCTCTACTTACCGTTGTCTTCTGATGTGCTAGAATGTAGATTTGGTAAGCCTTGGATGTTTCACTACACCCAACAAAAATACCGTTTATACTCGAGGGTTCAAACTTAGTGCTCTTCTCATCAAGCACATGAATATAAACAAAACAACTAAATACACAATGGTGAGATACCTATGGTTTCTCATTGGTGAAGGATTCTTCTAGTGTCTCGTCCTTTAATGCCCTATGAAAACATTGCTTTAGAGGATACATAGTTGTATTGCACACCTTTGTTGAAAGACACATGGGAAAATCCAAGTCATGAATCATGGCCTTGGTTGTCTCTTTGATAAACCTATTCTTCCTTTCTGCAATACCATTCTTCTATGGGTTGTAAGAAATTGTTAGCTTCCTCTTGATTCCTTTTACCTTGGAAAATGTATCAAAGTCTTTGGAGGTGTACTTTCCTCCATTGTCATACCTTAGCACTAGGATCTTTTTACTTGTCCAATTCTCAACAAGAGCCTTAAACTCTTAAAAATTACTAAAGCCTTTCTCCTTGGTCTTATGAAGTAAATCTAGGTCTTTCCTGATGAATCATCAATAAATGAAATATAATAAATGTTACATGTCAAAGACGTTGATGACATAGGTATGAATACCTCTGAATGAATCAGATCAAGAATCTCTCTTTATCTATGGTCACTGCTTGAAAAAGCAGTGTTTATATGCTTGTCAAGTGCATAACCCGTGAACACTCCTAGCTTCTGGATCTTGAAGTTCAATGGTTTCTGCATTGTCCTTCAAAAGTGGGAGTGATTCATAGTGCAGGTTACCAAATCTTTTGTGCTAAAGTTCACCCAGCTTGTCACTATCATGCACTAAGGCACCATGTCTTATTGGATCTACAAGCAACCTATATAGGCTACCTTCTCTCACATATTTTGCCAATACTTGACTATCCTTCTAGTTGTGACCTATTATGATGATGTGCTTATCATCAAACTCAACCTCACACTTAAGACCTGTGAAAGTTGAAACTGAAAGAAGGTTCCTAGTTAAACTAGGAAAATACAAAACATCATTCTACTCAATAACATTGCCTGAAGGTTGTTGATGTTTGTAGCATTAGACAGGTACTTCCACACAGGTCTAAGTGTCTAGACGTGTGGAAGTCGTCAAAAGCTGTCTACCTTCGTAATTTACTTTAATTAAAGGATTTATTAAAGTAAAGTGCTTTTATTAATTAATTGAGTTTAATTTAATGAAATGATTAAGTTTTTGGCATTAGTGAATTAAATGAATCTTAGCCATTGATCTCAAGTGAGGTGAGATCTAATCGCTACCATTAATCACTTTGGAGATTAGGGTTAGAGTATAACTCAATATTATAAAAGCAAGGCTAGGGTGAAGGAGAAGACACACATTATGTAGATACACAAGAGAGAGTCACGAAGGACTATGATTCAAGGAGATCTCAGATAGGTGAAGGACTTTCATCTAGAGATCAACTCAGATAAGAGGGGAATAGATAACAGGGGTAGCCGCAGGAAGATCCAACAGATTGAAGCCACAACAGTTGGGTGGAGCTGTATGCACTGTGCAGGTTAGTCAGGGTGCGTATGTATGTGGGCTACAATGCAGGAAAACACATATGTACATGGGCCACAGTGAAGACAAACACGTACAGATTTGGAAAAGTGAATGTACGGGGTCGTACAACCATGGAGGAGTTGCTAGGGTTTGTAGGCGCTGTCTATAGTTTTCTGTATTTCTCCGTGGGCCATTTTCCTAGCAAGGCAACCCTTGTAAGCTTTGATATTATTCTAATGATAAGCTGATTTGAAGGGAATACTATCTTTGTGTATTGTGTATGAGATTTGGTTTCCAATATTTCTTCCGTTGTTTATTTTAGTTAGTGTATATTTTTTTTTAGCAGCAAATCTAATTTACAGCAAGGAAATCACTAGTAAACAGTATATCTAGGTGTTGGAATAAGGGGAAATCAACAAAGGCGTGCAGAAAGAGACACATCCCTTGTTGGTAACTGAATATTTGTCCAACTCCACTTGTATGCCGACCTCTTGCTCTTGAAGTTTGCTAAAAGCTTTCTTGTTGAATGTCATGTGTCTAGATGCTCCATTCTCCATATAACACCCTACAACAGAGATGGTGTTAGTGGAAAGACACGATACCATGGAGAAGGTGGTCTCAAGCATAGATGCTAACTTATTTTCTCTAGAAGCTTTTGCTCTCCTTGCAAATTGCTTTTGTTGCATGTTCTTTGCCTTCTTCTTCCTAGGACACTGAGACACATAGTGGCCCATCTTGTGGCATTCAAAACATTTCACATGACTCAAGTCTTTCTTCCTATACTTTGATGAACACGAATGTTCCTTGTGACACTTCTCAGGTCCTCCATTCTTCAACTTACTAATGAGGGCTTGGTTTGGGATCTTGTTACCACACAATCTCTGACCCAAAGATGTAAAGTCCAACACTTAAGAGGTTAGCCATTGTAACTTCTCCAACACTCCTTTGCACTTGAGACAAAGAGTGGACCTAGGTCAAGGGGGGGCTTCCCTATGGTTGGTAGGCTCACTTCGTGTAGTATGGAATGGGAGTAAAGGGAGCTTAGCAACAAAGACAACAAATGGAAAATGGGAAAGTTTTAAAAAGATGGGCTTGGAGATGAAAGATGGAAGGGGAAATCCAACGCCTTATTACTTTGGCTATAGAGTCATAAATGCAATCTATGAGGGTGTTCTACTAAGGATTAGTAGGCAAGGGATAACAAGGTGTAGAAAGGAAAGAGACTCACAAAAGGAGCTCCACAATCCAAACTAAAGGGAGGAGTTGTTAATCATTCACTCACTATAGGATATCTATAGTTTTAAACTTCTTCTCTCCAAGGCAAGCCACAAGCTTTCACTCACAATAGGAGGTTTAATACTTTAACTCCTCTCCTCAAGACAAGATACTCCCAACTTTAGCTTTTGTCAATCTAACCTGCAATCAAGCATACTTGAGATGTGCCTAGAACAATTCTACCACACATATAAGATTGTACAAAAACCACAACATAACTTAAATAGCAAGTACTTTCAATTCCTTGCTTGTTACCCCGACAAATATGTCTTTACCACTCATGTCATCGTGAGTGATAACAACTGGCTCTAGCTTGGGACATGTATTCTTAGGAGAAGAGTGCATGAGAACCCCAAAATCTCTGGTTGTACTTGTGAGAAGATCCTCCCAGCAAGAAGAATATAACTATGTGGATGGATGGTCTATGTCTCATCGCATCCAACTTAGTACATCAAAACTGGCTTTACAAGTAAGGCACAAACCAACAATGCCCAAAATGCATGAAAGAAAATGCTCATGATAGAGAGATTATTCTTCTACTCTAATGCCTTTCAAAGGCTTATTCCTCTTGTTATCGCTCAAACTCTCGCCAAGGGAAAGTCCCACGTTGCGAGCGAGAGCTTGGGAAAACGGACAGGCAAGGCACCACTGTCACCTCAACGACCTTGCCTCTACTCTTCTAGGCTAGGGTTTCTAACCTAAGGAGGGTTTTTCTATGCGGTCAAACTAGGTCTATTCATTGTATTTAGGACGGGTGAGGGAAAAGACTTAGTTTGACTCAGGTTGACTTCTCTAAAAGGATGACTCAAGATAAGCTAGAGAAGACAATATTTAATGAATGCTTAGAAGTGAAGATTGCTTGCATGAACATTCAATTTTAAAACAATAACCTGTGAATTGCAATATAGAATGTCAATGCGAGATGTGTAAGCCACAAGCATTAATGCAACATATATCCCATCTATATTCACGAAACATGGCAATTATGAACTATTTATCATCATTCAATAGAGCAGTGAAGTACAAGATAAAGTGTGCTCTTTATAAGTACAAATGCAGGTCAAAGATCAATTCTGCAGTAAATGGACAGCCAACATGTACTATTACTCAGCAGCAAGCACTTTTGTAACCAGTAGAGACCATGCCATGAACCAAATAAAATTTAATGCTGTAGTGGAACGAGAGAAACAGCGTGTACATATATCAGCAAGCATATATACCATTCAGATTGCATCTTTAGAAATGCTTTGAAACAATGAAAGTATGCCCAAACTGTAACTGAAATTTCAATCTCTGGATCGGCCCACAAGACAGCAAATATAGACAACGATAGACCAAAGTTGTGGGTCGTTGGAGGTGGTCTAAGGTGAGTAAATAAGTGGTAAGCAACAAGGCATTAAGATCAGCCAACACCTGTGCCAAGGTTCATTTTTATCACGTACTAAGTTCATACACCACGAGACCAAACAGCAGACTGTGCAAATAAGTTTATAGTGTTGAAATGTAACAAGGGATGTCCTCATTCATGTTTTTGTGTTTTGTCATGGGGAGGACATAAAGTCATATTTCCTAGACATGTTTTATTTGTAAAGTGACTTTTTAAATAAAGTGCTTTTATAAAGTGAATGTACTTTATAACTTAAAGTGATTTTAAGTTGTGGGACCCAAAAAGTATTTAACGAGAATTTATTACTTGTTTTGTAATTAATGAGGAGCATTAAATATGAGCCCTCAGATTAGGCTTATGATAGCCATTAGATTGAGTTGGTTATGTAAGTTAGGGTTTCTTGGGAAAAGAGAAGAGTACATATACATGCTCAGGGATGTGAGAAGAACACACCGAGAAGACGAGAGGAGTTGAGTTAGAGAGATTGCTTGAGAGAGGAAAGTGAGCATCTAGAAGGGCACGATTCCCAAGAGAGCTAGGGCACAAATCCCAAGGAGGCATTTTCCCAAGGAGGCATTTTCTGTTTTGATTTGCTGGGACAGGCCGTACAACAACATTCTCGAGGCAAGAAAACCGAGGCAAGCTTGGGCATGGTTTTGGAGGCAGCCCTTGAAGAATTTTTTGAAGGAGGACGGCTGTACAGAAGGCAAGGTACAACTGCCTGTTGCGGCACGAATTTCGAGGTGCCAACTTTCAGCAAATCCATATAGCTGTACGGACTGTGGCACGGTTTTCAAGACAGATTTGTGGGGGACAGATTTTGTGCTGTAAGAGGTATTTCTCTTGGCTGAAAAGTGTTATTGATGCTGTTCTAAACTTTCCTGAAGCAAAATAATAATATCTCTCTCTCTCTCGTTGGGTTTTCCCACATTGGGGTTTTCCCTGGCATTTGCCTAAATTTCTGTGAGTTATGGGTTGCTGTCCACTGTGTATTTCCGCTGCATATTTTCCTTTGCAATGTGTATTTCTGCTTATGGAAATTTCTGAATGTGGGTATGCATTTCTGAAATTTATGAAGACAGTTATCTCTAGGTTGCTAAGTGTTTGACGAAATGTGTGAATGAAATATTTCTGATTTTGTCATTAAAAATCTACATATAGGCCTAACAATATTGCACTCATTCCACAATGAAGCTGTAGCATCAGGGTACCAGCATCAAACTTGATCAAGTTCAAATTTTGTCAAATATATCAGCGATCAGGTTACTATATATGCAGGTACCCATGTCATATTGTAAACACCCTTACAGTGTATTTATCTCTTTTATCGCCCCACCTTACAGCAGAAAATAAGGAACACTATGCAATTATGATAGGTTGTTGGAATGGGTTGAGGTAGGGATGTAGTATTGTGAGCCAACCCAGCAAAAAGATGAGTCAATGTTGTACTGTGATAGCAGCCACAACACCAAACTTTGCTTCTGTTTTTTCTGCAGAAAATGACGGTTTGGACAGTGAAGGGAAGAGGTAACGCTCAGCAGGTTTTAACCAAGTCGTTGGAGAAATTTTGAATGGTTTGATAGCTGGGACAGCATGGGACAAAATGACCTGCAATGACCTCCAAGAATAGAGGCTATGCCTTGGTTTTGACTTCTGGAAACCCTGCAGATTTAGCACAACAGGCTGATTGGCTCAAGAAAAGATTGTTAGGGCTGCAACAAATGGGTTAGTCATAAATAAACAATGCAATTTTCCCCTAGGGTTTGGTAAGGCAAGGATGGGAAGCAAGAAAAACACTATCGAACCCTCAATAGCTAGGTTAAGGCAGCAAAGTGAGAGATCGGCCAGCTATAAATCAATTAAAGTTATGCAATGAAGCTCAAAGAAAACAAAAAAGGATAAATTTGCTTTTAGGTTTTAGGGTGGTTCAAGACAAAGAGAAGACCAATGCCTTGGAGGGATTTTGGGGTCACCATTTCACATCCAAGTGAAGAGTCAAGACCAGGGTTTAGGATAGGGTAGTGTTGATGGCACCCGGAGGATTGCCCCTCAAGCGCTACCTAGGGTTAGAAGGTTTCCTTCAGGGTTGCAAGGGAGGATTGATCCATGGAGGAATATTTCCTAGTACTAGCAAGGTGAACTCAAAGGCTAGCCAAACAAAAGGACGAATTCACTAGAAGTCCTACCTTAATGCATGAACAAAGAACTTTAATAATCAAAGGGGAAGGTGAGAGAATTTATCTTGAGAACCCTACCAAGTTGAGCATTTCACTTGTTATCCCCAATTTAAGGATAACTAAGTAGATTATGTCTCGAGGCCCACAGGTCCTAGACATGGAGTATCGAGAGCCAGATCGACTTGAGCATGGCCCTGGAGGGCCCATCTTTTCTTCCTTCAACGCCTCCACTTTGTCAGCAACAACAACATCCATCACCTCGGCCTGGTTCTGAAGCAGAAGTGGGTCTTGCTCCATGAGGTAATGAGTCCGAGTATCATGGTATGTGTCACTCTGATCCTCAAAACCTTTGAATATGTGTATTTGATTCTTTTTGTTTCTAATAAGTGCTTGGATCTTTATACCTATCCACTTGACCATATCTGGGGGGAATGACAGGATGCCCTAGCAAGCTTGTGCCCATAGGTTTTGAGTTGCCACTAGGGTGATTCATGAGAAGCCATCGTCTACTCCCACCATACACTTTCCATCTTTCTCCCGCTCATCCATCCCATTACACTGGTCCGGGATTGGGTTGGCCAAACATTTAAGGGTTGCACCTTACCTTGTGGGAAGAAGGGGCTAAAGGCCCAGAGGGTAAAAGCAGCTGGTAAAAGATAGAAGCCAAAGAACGAAACCTCGAGATGCTTCGCTCAGGGATCCCCGAGAAAGCAGTGAAAGGCATCTCAATAAGAAACAGAGGGACCCATAAAAAATAGTAAAACAAGACCTAGTTAAAGGATAGGGGGTCTCATCACGAGCTAGCCTATTAGGTCCATGGGCATGTAGCGRTATGACACTACCAACAGCTGGTCACCACGCCAGGGTAGTGGCTCTTGGTGGCATAGCCAAGAGAAAGGGGGTCTCATCACGAGCCAACCTTCTCATTTCTGTGGAATGCTTGTGGGTAACATTGCCACCACTGGTCACCATGCCAGGGCAGTGTCCCCTGACTAGCTTCTTGAAAGAAAAAGCAATAAGAATAAAGATAAAAGGCATGAATGGGCTTGGAAACATTTGCATCCATGACAGGTGCAACTTACCCTCTACAGAGGCACCTACAGGTAAGCCATGCATTTCCCTGCTATCACTGCACCCCTTGTCCAGACATCCCTTATCATCTCATCCACTCACATGGCTTGGATTTGATTTCTCCCGGAAACATCCCACATCCAGTGAGCATTAGCCCAATAGCACGCCCTGTCACTTCCTCCAAACTTGGCTTGCAGATTAGTATAATGTCTTTGAGCACTTGACTGGGTAAAAGGGGTTTTATGCACATGTTT
>JZKD02S1677674.1:122638-139951 GCA_000966675.3 Picea glauca
GCTCTATTGGACTGCTTATCAATGACACATAAACAATCACTCAAGACCCAGTCAAGAGAGTGCCTCCAGGGGGATGCACAACTTCTTGAGGGATCACACCACGAATTTGGAACAATAGTGTAAATATAAAGACACTTGAAAGGTAAAAGTGTTCCAGATGATAGATATAACCACTTAGATAATTACTCCACAACTTATAAAAATGACTTGCATGTAAAAGAATATTAAAGATGTAGTGCTTGCAAGTGTGAATGCAAATTGCCTAAAAGTTGTAGACCAAGGATTGATTTAAGTGATTAAGTGAGATGTTTCAATCCTATCTAAGTGTCAACCCAATACTTTCCTCCCCCAATTACCAAGTAACTGCTGGGTGCTCAAGAAGTAAGGCAACGAGGCCCATCCTAGCTCCACAGGTCAGTCCTAAGATAAGAGTACTCCTGGAAGAGGACGCTGAGCACCACGAGACCGTCCTCGGCCTATCACCCTTTCGTTGTCTTTCTTCGACCTCGTTTTAAATGGCGAAGATGGTTAGTAAAGGTGCCCTATTAAGTCTAATAAGTTATTAAACCTATGAGCTAAGTATTTTAAAGTGATTGAGTGCTTAATGCTACCTCAAAAATGCCAAAACTGAAATTGCAAGTTAACTAGATTGAAGCTCTTAAATGTGAAATTATTGCATGTGAAATGTAAAGAACTTGAAATAACTTGCGGAATGAAAACGATTATTTTTATACCTTTAAGAAACCCATGTTTGCATGCTGGTGTGAAAAATGAATACTAAAGAAATAAATGACTTGCATGCAAAGAAATAACGAAAAAACAATAGATTCTATCTATGCCTCCACGGGCTCTAAGCTAGCATAGGTTGTGTGAGATCTACTTTAGATAATTTTAGCTTTAAGCATGCATGTAGATATCCACAACTAAACTAGCTAAACTATGAAGCAAAAGACAGAAAAAAAACTAAACTAAAGCTGGAAAACAAAAACTGAAATGAAAGAGAAGGCAAGCCACTTGGGTACCCTCTTTTGGGCTTGCTTACAATGATTTAGATAGAAAATAAAGAGAGGATAGAGTTACCACTTTGAAAGGAGGTTCATGGAGGTGTGTTGTGATTGGAAACAAGCAACATACACCCTTGACCTAGCGAGAACCTGCAAAAATCAGCAAGCTATTGCTGCAACACACTCAACAAAAGTTAAGAAAATTTTTGTTTTGCAACAGAAATTTCCCACATATAAAAATCAGAAATTTAAATGTATTAAAATGACCTATCTAAAGAGTTAGCAACCAAAATCAGAATATGGATAGAAGCATAAAGATAAACTGAACAACTTATGGAGTTTCAGTGAGTGACGAGGGTAGATCCTTGCTTGAATCTATCCCAACAACCCTCTTTGAGATGACCTGCAAGCTTCAAATAAAATGTGAGACAAAGTAGATAATGGATTGTATTGACTAATAACACAACAAAGTTAACATCATTAGTAAATACAAGGCATTGAGGCCAACAACTATAAGTTTGCTAAACCTAGCTAAGCAAACAAAGTTTTACTCAAGCAAACTACCCAATAACACAATAATATTCAAAGTAAAGAGCAATATCACCTCATAAACAAATGGAGCATCTAAACAAGTCTTGAAACCCACGATTCCTCCAATGCTATTCTTTTATTATCAATGGAAGAGGTTGTAGCAACAGAGTTGTTCCAAGCTCTTCAAGAACAAGTGAACCAAAGCAAGATGATAATGAGAGAGAGAGAGAGAGATGGCAAGAAATTGGTAGCATAACAATACTTAAAAGAATGGTGTGGAGTGAATGAGGGAGAGGTCTCATTTATAGCATGAGAGGCCAAAGAGACCCCTCTTGGATCTCCGACAAGTGTCGAAACCAAAGCCATAGATGAAATCCAACTAAGGAGGGTGCAAACTTTTAGGTTAGAGTGATAATGGCAAGTGGGGATGAGTGGATGGGTGAGTTGGAAGCATGAGGAGGGCGCATTGGCCAACATAAAGGTCCACGCCTTCCTTTAAAGCAAACTTCCACTTTTCCTTGTGATGTTTCCACTTTCTTCAAGAGAAAGGGCGCAACTCTCAAGGAAAGCGTGAGAGGTGTAGGAGGAATGTGGAGGAGTGTGTCAAACACACTCCTAAAGATGATGTGGGAAAGGTTAGGAGGGGTGCACCTCATGAGGAGGGGCCCACGAATTGACTTTAAGTCAAGTTGCTACTTTTTACATGAGTGGGGGTGCAAATCCCAATGAAGAGGGCGCAAATCTCAAGGAAAACGTGGGGGTTTTAATTGAGGAATTAAATGAGAGGTGAATTAAATGTTGGGAAAGGGGTTGGGTAGGTTAGGATAGGCTTCTCTCATCATTATTCACCTTTACTTTACCTCAATTGCTCATTAATTACAAAAATGACATTTTTCCCATGTCTTGGGTTAGCAATTAAAACTGTTTTTATCTGACTAAGACTCCTATGTGGACAAAACCCTAGCAAAACTTGTCCGACTGAGCTGAAATTTGGTCCAAGGGTGTAGGGGTTCTTATTCCATTTCTTTTGAAAACAAATACCCCTATCAAAAGCCCAATGACTGAGTTTTTACATTATTTATCAAAAAATAATCAATCAATTAATTAATTAATTAAAATCCCAACCTCAGGAAATTTTAATTAATTAAAAAAAACCTATCTAGACTCGACTAAAAATCACGAAACTTTTTGAGCTGTCTTTCATGGTCATTTACATCATTCCTAAACACTAGCTACCATAGGATGACTTCATTAGAACACCTTTCACCACTTTGGAGGATTTATTACTAGTGGGAGTGAAAAACTCAAGGGAAATTAATAAGGCTGGTTAGGCCAAATTAATAATCCGAGGATAAAAAACACTTAGTGAAATGAACTCTCCTAATGAAGAAATCCTAAAGTAACTGACCTAACTATGATTCATGCAGACCTATTACATTATTAACCCACACAGGGGTGCGGAAATTCCATTTACAAAAACGTGTGCTGGAGCAAAAATTGCCCTTTAGAACCAAATAGTCTCTGACTTGTTTGCATCTGATGATGCATATCTTCATGGTACATGGAGTTGACCCCTAGTTGAATAGGTGGTCAACAGGCCTTTTTGGACCTAAAGTGTAATTAAAGGTCAGTGATATTGTATAAATAGAGTGTCTAAACTCTCATTTTTTCATCATCTTTCACTCACCCTAGTGTGAGGTCTGAAATTTGCGCCCTCTTTAGGGTTTCTTGGCTGAAATTTTAGGCACACTTGTTGAAGGAGGCTAAATTTGGTGTATTTTGGCAAGCTTCTTGGTGGATGTGTTCAGCTAGGGATTTTCTTGATTATTCTTGATGTATGTAAGTAAATTTTCTGCAATTCTTCTTAATTGAATGGTTATGGTTGTATTTATCTTGCATTTACATTCAAGATTATGAAATTGCTTGATTAAACCCTAGGAAGACTAGCGCATGTTATTGTCCTAGCTTCAAAAGCTTTCACCTACTAGATATTGTCAAAGGGGCATTTTTCTTGAAGCATTGAGCTAAGGACTTTCCATTGCAACACCTTAGTGTCCATTGCTTCATCTTAGCCGTTTTTACTTCATCATTGAGTTAAAGAGGGAGGAAATCTACTAAGGCCTAGGGTTACCTACACCCTAGTAGCCAGTTTCCCCTAGGGTTTGATAATTTTAGCCTTGGCCTACCAACACTCCAATTTATCACTCTCTCTTGTCTTTGACTCTCCATTATCATTTTTTCTTCAACATTTGTCGCTGCATTATTGACTCCATTTGCCCTAAAAGCACTAGTCTAAGACCTCCCTTGAGTAATTTGATCAAACGATCTTCAAAACCTATTTTTCAAACAACCTACTAACAACTTCTAACACTAGAATAACCTAACTTACTAACCTTATTGCTGCTGTTATTAAAGTAAGCTACAACCATACCTTGCGGCATTAAAAGCATCTAAAAACAAATGTTAGAGCTGATTTTACATTGCCCTCTTTGGCTCTGACAAATACTAGCATTYTGCCAAGTTTGTGTTATCATTTTTGGTCATTATTGAAGCATTATTGAGGCATAATTGTGAAGCTATTGCTATCTATATTTGTTGTTATAAATTTCTGTTTACTTCACATTCATATCAGCCATTTGCTTTATTTGACAAAGTCCAAGGTTTTATGAAGTACTAACAACAAGTGTTCTTGCAAATATATAGTTTTCCTGTTGCTTTGTTCCGGGCAGGTACACTTCTGGTATATTATCTCTTTATTGGTTGTTTAACCAGACTTTCTGATTTGTGGTGACTTGTGAGAGGGGACCTTTTACCTAGCCTTTATCCTTTGCCTTCTCAAAACCCCAGGTCACTGGGGACGTCTCCCCTGGGCCTACCACCCTAAATAGAAAGAGACATCCTATTGAGGTGACAATGATAGGATTAGTCTCTTGTTTCGTCAATTTGCTCTCTTTTACCTTTCTCTTCTATCAAAGTACAAATTGCGCGATAACATTTTGGCGCTGTTGCCGGGGAACACTGAGTCAATTCTCCTCAAAGACGACACTTTTTCGGTAAGCATTTCCTCAAGAATATTTATCTTACAAGCTTACCTAGCGACTCCACTAAGGATGATTTCCTTATTTCTTTGATGATTTCAAGAAAATTATCTGGCGACTCCACTAATGACGAAGCCAACCATGACTTCTCAATGGGACCCGAGAAACTTCAAACCTTTAGACATGAGTAAAATCCCGGGATACCCTCGACAAATGCCCCCGAAGTACGAAAAGTGGCTCCCTAGATTCACTGGTAGTGATGGGGAAAGAGCCAACCATCACATGATTGATTTTTGGGCTTTCTTTCAACTCCATCCTATTAGTGATGATGCTGAAGACTTGGCAATGAAACGTTTCTTTGCCACTCTTCATGGAAATGCTAGGAAATGGTATGATAATCTCCCTGTTGCTAGCATCACATCTATGGACCAATTAGAAGAAACCTTTCTCAGAAACTGGGGTATGAAATTAGAAGATATCCAAACGTTACTAAAAAGACTCGAATATGTAAAACAAACTAAGAACTAGACTGTTAGGGATTTCGAGGGTAGGTTTGAGAGATTGCTATATCAGATTCCTAGAAGCCATTACCCTAAAGACAAGTACCTCGTGTATCTCTATACCAATGCACTCTTAGTGCATTTAGGGTTTCTCCTAAATAAAAGGGGGCCAAAAACACTCCACAAAGCTCATAACATGGCCATGCAAATCGAGGAGAATATCTCTTTCTCCAAGGGAAAACACATCTTCTCTCTAAGAACCAAAGTTGATAACCCCAAAGGTACCCCAAACACTCTTAGTTTGGAGAGATTAGTTTCCCTTGAAACTTTTACTGCTGATTTCCAAGAAGAAAGGGAACAAATTATTGACCAACAAAATGCTAAGGAAAAAGATCTTGATGAGGCATTCCAATCCCACATGGAAGAGCAAAGGATTGTTGAAGACATAGTTGAGGAGCTGGAACCTGAACAAGATGATGAAGTATCGACATGTCCTCCTCCCTCTGATGAAGTCATCCACGAGCCTTTCCCCCCTACACAAGAAGAAGAGAACGAGGTTAGTCACTTTCCTTTTCAGGATCTTGACAATGCCTTGTTTTATGATTCAGAAAAGGAAGAAGAAATAGAATCCTCGGACAAGGTAGATCTTCCTTGTTGTATGGTTGAAGATGAAGGGGCAACTCATGAGGATGAAACAATGATGCATGTTGAAGACACCTAAGTCCTCAAAGCTCTTGCACAAGAAGAAACGAACACCGTAAGTTGCCTTCCTTTCCAAAACTTTGATGATTCTTTACTTTATGATTTGGAAAGTGAAGAGGAGCTAGATGAGCCCTTAAATGCTTCAAATCCTTCATGTTATGATACAGATAGTGACATGGCTAATAATATTGATGAGTTCATACGTGTTGGGAGACGTAAGTGGGATGTGATTAGATATGATACAGATCCTATTTATGACATTGAGGATCATTTCCAAAAGTTGCCTTTACAACTATCATATGACATTACTAAATTTGATGATTGGCAACAAGGTAACGATATGGTTACAAACCTATTCCAGACACCCAAGGATGACCTGGTGCAATACTCTCCTGATGATGTTTGGTCATACCTTGAGGATTTTGATGAGTATTCATCTGAGCACTTGGATTTATTCCATGAAGAAGATTATCTACCACCGTTGTGCTCAGATCTTGATAGGAGTAAGGACATCGTTTGTCTGAAGAAGGATCCTTGTGACAACTTTCTCCAGCCACCTCTGATTACTTTACCTTGTTGTGTCTTTAAAGGTGTAGTTGGTGAGTATGTCTTTCGTATTAAGTTTCCTCCGAGGCAAACCCTAGAGTTCAAGGGTAGGTTGAATACCTCAAGAAAAAGTCTATCATCTCAGCCTTTCGACCTTCCCTTAAGAGTTTGTCAGTCATCTTCTAGGTCCTTGTCAATCCTTTCTCAGGCTTCAGATTATGAGGACGTCCAAGGTAGCCAGCTTTCAGACCTTTTGAGTCAGTCCTCTGAACCTTTGACTTTTCACGATCCCTTCTTGAAGTGGATTGAGCACTTTCCTCAGAGAATGACTTGGCATGATTTTATCCCTCCCACCTGCCTCCATGAGTTAAACTTTATGATTTCCAATGATACAATACATTCTCTAACTCATGTTATTTTTGTGCTTAACCTATCACTGTTTTGGTTTATGATGAAGCACAGAGGTAGGTATTGTGAGACATTGCTAGGATGGTTTCACTGGTCATTTGACTACACCTAGCATTCAACCAACAGGTAAGTAGAGGTAAGTAGGTAGGCATTTGCATTCATTTTATAAACCATCTGCATTTCATGCTAGAATAGTTTGTATTCACATTTGTACATATGCTTGTTTTCACATTTTGTATTATATATATATGAGCCGGGGGTGATATCACCACCCCAAATGATTACTAATAATCTTATGTTGAGATCAAGCAGGTCACAGGTTGTACCATAGATGTTGAGGTTCTCATGCGCTCTACAGTGAGCACATGTCCTCGAGTTTGGAGCTAGATGTTATCCCCTAGCTTAGGGATAGTTAAGGAGATTATGTCTCGAGGCCCATAGGTCCTAGGCATGGAGTATCGAGAGTCAGATTGACTTGAGCATGGCCCTGGAGGGCCCATCTTTTCATTCTTCAGCGGCTCCACTTTGTCAGCAGCAGCAACATCCATCACCTCGACTTGGTCTTGTAGCAGAGATGGATCTTGCTCCATGAGGTAATGAGTCCGGGTATCATGGTATGTGTCACTCTGATCCTCAAAACCTTTGAATATGTGCATTCAATTCCTTTTGCTTCTAACGGGTGCTTGGATCTTATACCTCTCCACTTGACCATACTTGGGGGGAATGACAGGATGCTCTAGCAAGCTGGTACCCATAGGGTTTGAGTTGCCACTGGGGGATTCATTAAAGGCCATCGTCCACTCCCACCATACTTACTACTTTTCATCATTTTCCCGCTCATCCACCCTGTTACACTGGTCCATGCATTGGGTTGGCCAAATATTTAAGGGTTGTACCTTGCCTTGTGGGAAAAAAGGGCTAAAGTCCTAGAGGGTAAAAGTAGTTGGCAAAAGATAAAAGCCAAAAGAACAAAATCTTGAGATGCTTTGCCCAGGGATCCCCGAGAAAGCAATAAAAGGATTCTCAGCAAGAAACAAAGGGACCCATAAAAAAGAAAAATAAAATGAAACAAGACCTAGTTAGAGGATGGGGGGTCTCATCACGAGCCAACCTACTGGGTCCATGGGCATGTAGCGGTATGACAGTACCATTTAGCTGGTCACCACGCCAGGGTAGTGGCTCTTGGTGGCATAGCCAAGAGAAAGGGGGTCTCATCACGAGCCAACCTTCTCATCTCCGTGAAATGTTTGTGGGTAACATTGTCACCACTGGTCACCACGCCAGGCCAGTGTCCCCTAACTAGTCTCTTAAATAGCAAGGAAGATAAACAAAATCAAGACCTAGTTGGAGGATAGGGGGTCTCATCACGAGCCAACCTATTAGGTCCATGGGCATGTAGCGGTGTGACAATACCATTCAGCTGGTCACCATGCCAGGGTAGTGGCTCTTAGTGGCATAGCCAAGAGAAAGGGGGTCTCATCACGAGCCAACCTTCTCATCTCCGTGAAATGTTTGTGGGTAACATTGTCACCACTGGTCACCACGCCAGGGCAATGCCCCCTAACTAGTCTCTTGAAAGAAAAAGCAATAAAAATAAAAGATAAAAGGCATGAATGGGCTTGAAAACATTTGCATCCATGATAGGTACAACTCACCCTCTCCAGAGGTACCCATAGGTAAGCCATGCATTCCCGTACCATCATTGCACCCCTTGCCTAGACATCCCTTACCACGTCATCCACTCACATGGTCTGGATTTTATTTCTCCCGGAAACATCTCACATCCAATGAGCATTAGCCCAATAGGATGTCCCATCATTTCCTCCAAACTTGGCTGGTAGACTTGTATAATGTCTTTGAGCACTTGTCTGGGTGAAGGGGGTTTTATGCACATGTTTAATAAATTTGATGATTAGATGTGATTGACATTGCTATGATCTGTGTGATTTGTGAGCCCATGGAGGGCGTATCTGTTGATGTTGCAGGTCCACACTTGATGGCAGGTACCCAGATGGACAGGTACACATGGGGAGATGATTAGTTCAGACCTCCATGGGGCTAAAAGCTCACTAGATGGATGTTGAGACCCCAGTAGGAGGCAGAGACAGATCAGAGGATTGCACCGGAGAGAGAGGGGAACGTTCCACTAGGGGTAGCCCGACAGGTAAATTGCACGAAATGAGGAAACCTTTGGAAGTTTCCGAAACTGGTACGGCAGGAAACACGACCCTCCGAAAATGGAAACGTCGGGGGAAACGCCAGGGCAAACGTCGTGTATATATATATATATAACACATTATCTTGCAAGAAAAACATAATGACAGACAAAAATGATATAAAAAATCCTAAACCCTAAACGAATAGAAAACATGTACGAATGGTTTATCTTTCTTAAAAATGGAAAAAACAACAAATTTGGTGAGTTTTGGGGGGCCTGTGGCCTGCTTAGACACCCGTACGGGCCCACAAACGACCAAAACAACGTCGAAACGTCATCCGTACGGGTCAAAACTTGACCGAAACGCCGTCGTCCGTACCGTACGACGTTTTGTACTCGTGAAATGTCGTACGATACGACCGACGGGGTTTCGTACCCGTTTCGGAGTTTCGTCGAGTTTCCGGCACCGAGATGACACCTAGATGGAAGTTTCCTGCAACTTAGCCGGCAGGCCTAAACCCAAGGGGGTTATGCCCTTTCCACCATGACATAGGCCTTGGAAGGCCCATGACGTCACCCAGGTCACCCATGACGTCATACAACGCTTTAGGATGTTTTGGAGACAGTTGTGTGCCAAGTGGCAGGTTCCTGAGGCCTAAGAAGGCCTAACGTTTTAATTATGAGATTTAATGTAAAACATTATTTTTGATGTCAACTGGCCATGTCGGCCTTTTTTGACCGAAAGTGTAATTAAAGGTCAGCGATATTGTATAAATAGATAGTCTAAACTCTCATTTTTTCATCATCTTTCACTCACACTTGTGTGAGGTCTGAAATTTGCATCCTCTTTAGAGTTTCTTGGCTGAAATTTTAGGCACACTTGTTGAGGGAGGCTAAATTTGGTGTATTTTGGCAAGCTTCTTGGTGGATGTGTTCAACTAGGGATTTTCTTAATTATTCTTGATGTATGTAAGTAAATTTTCTGCAATTCTTCTTAATTGAATGGTTATGGTTGTATTTATCTTGCATTTACATTCAAGATTATGAAATTCCTTGATTAAACCCTAGGAAGACTAGCACATGTTATTGTCCTAGCTTCAACAACTTTCACCTACTAGATATTGTCAAAGGGCCATTTTTTTTGAAGCATTGAGCTAAGGCCTTGCCATTGCAACACCTTAGTGTCCATTGCTTCATCTTAGCCGTTTTTACTTCATCATTGAGTTAACGAGGGAGGAAATCTACTAAGGCCTAGGGTTACCTACACCTTAGTAGCCAGTTTCCCTTAGGGTTTGATAATTGGAGCCTTGGCCTACCAACACTCCAATTTATCATTCTCTCTTGTCTTTGACTCTCCATTATCATTTTTTCTTTAACATTTTCCGCTGCATTATTGACTCCATTTGCCCTAAAAGCACTGGTCTAAGACCTCCCTTGAGTAATTTGATCAAGCAACCTTCAAAACCTATTTTTCAAACAACCTACTTACAACTTCTAACACTAGAATAACCTAACTTACTAACCTTATTGCTGCTGTTATTAAAGTAAGCTACAGCCATACCTTGCAGCATTAAAAGCATCTAAAAGCAAATGTTAGCGCTGATTTTACATTGCCCTCTTTGGCTCTGACAAATACTAGCATTTTGCCAAGTTTGTGTTATCATTTCTGGTCATTATTGAAGCATTATTGAGGCATAATTGTGAAGCTATTGCTATCTATATTTGTTGTTATAAATTTCCGTTTGCTTCACATTCATATCAGCCATTTGCTTTATTTGACAAAGTCCGAGGTTTTATGAAGTACTAACAACAAGTGTCCTTGCAAATATATAGTTTTCCTGTTGTTTTGTTCCGGGCAGGTACACTTCTGGTATTATCTTTTTATTGGTTGTTTAACCGGACTTTCTGATTGGTGGTGACTTGTGAGAGGGGACCTTTTACCTAGCCTTTATCCTTTGCCTTCTCGAAACCCAAGTCACCGGGGACGTCTCCCTTGGGCCTACCACCCTAAATAGAAAGAGACATCCTATTGAGGCGACAGTGATAGGATTAGTCTCCTGTTTCACCAATTTGGTCTCTTTTACCTTTCTCTTCTATCAAAGGACAAATTGCGCGATAACAATCACCTCATCTTTGCACCGAAGAACTCAAAAGTGTCTAGATAACTATTGGGAAGTAGGTCTGCATCACTGATTTAACTTCTTTTCACTTCCGAGTTAGTGTATACCAATTGGAGGGGAGTCTCCCCAGGTGATTTAAGGCTTCAACTATGAGCTCCTGGAATATGGCTCCTCAAATCTGCAATGAAGCTTGCTGATCTACAATAAATACTTAAAAATCTACACTTTCGTTTTTGAAATCACCAGTAATTAACTTCAGATTTATGATTAAATATGTCAAAACAAATCAGCGCTGAGATTCACAAATGAAAGCAAGGAATTGAATGTAACCAAAACAAACCCAAATTATGTAGTAACTCAATCATAAGTATGCTAGAGGGAGATAACCCTATTGCACCAGAGAGAGAAATATGCCAAAGTACAAGTGTGCTACATAAGAAATTCACAAGTACACACAAAAGAAATAAATGACAAGCACAAGAGAATGCCAAAGATATAGGTACCCTTAGGCATAAAATACTTTATAAAAATAACCTAAGGGGTTAGCTCTGATAGTTGTTGGACATTTTGCTAGTTCCACGCCAGCAAGTGTTTGGTTTGATTCTCCCCGGGTTAGGCGCACTAGTCTATGTTGACGGTTTTATTAGGGATGCCATTTATGAATTTGGAAAGCATCCCTTCAGTTTCCTCACAAGGTTTTCCTTGGAAAGAAAAACACTTTATAAGAAAGATCAAGAAGATCACAAGATGAGATGATACAAATGAGAGGTTGAGCTGTGTATATATACACAACTCAAGTGAGGTGTCCCTTCAAGAAGGGAGGCATCCCTTGAAGAGAGGGTTATGGGCTCACAAAACAAGGGCACACACCCCAAGAGGGTTCTTGAGCCAACATATCAAGTTTGAATAGGTCGGCCTTAACCACACTAGAAATACAATAAAAACATAAAGAATATGGCCTTGGCCATAATTGCAAGTATGAAATGAACAAAGTTCATTTCCTGAATATCCAATGTAAAAGAGACAACAAATTAAAATTCATATAGGATAAGTAATGAAATATTTCATAATGGAATGAAAAATGATATTACACTGATGAATGACCTTGGCATTTTATAGGCCTCAAGGTGACCCTTCACGTAAAGGTATGTCTTTATGTGATGATCCCAAGTTCTTAGTTTAGATATATATTTATGAATAATGTTTATCTTTATATACATAACATTGCCTTACCCTTTAGAAATGCTTTGTCTTCAAAATATATTAATGGAAAAACTGTCTCTTGTTTTGCCTTGTAATGCCATCTCATGATTCTCTATTCTTGAAGTTGTGATGGTTGATGATACAAGACGATATGATCTTCTAAGCGTTGAGCAAAATTGTTGAATTGTGAAAAGGTCAGACCACCCTAATTCAATTTTCCGCATAGCTGTGTGGAGAAGACTTCTCTGATTTGGGAAATAATAAGATTCCACACTTGAACTTCTCTTCAATATAATAGGATTGTTCTTTAGCTTCTCATATTGATTTCGTCTTTGGTTAGTTTGTTGAATAATACAATGACTTTTATAATTAGGATGACAATAAAGCATCCTTGTATCTTGTGTCTTAATTTTGGAGACTTTGTCTTTTGATGCCTCTAGGCTCTAGTGATAAGATTTAAATATAAGCATCTTTCTGATTTTTGATTTCAATAATTTCAGTGCTGGAACATTCATTGTTTGTCCCTTCTAGCAATTTATTGGTTGATAACATTCCACACAAGTGTCATTCTAATTTATGATATTGATTGGATGTGTATTGTTACTTTTCTCCATGCACTAGGTTTTAATCTCTAATGATTCTTCTACTTCAATTCGATTAGTCAATGTTTCTTTACTGATTAATGATTCCTTGTTGGTAAGTTGTTCTAACTTTTCTAGTAGCGACTTCCTATCATTCTTTAACTTCTTAATTTTTGTAAGTAAGCTTTGATTATCGTTCCTTCGGTGGAAAAGTTCTTCATCATTTTCTGACTCGTCAAATTTATTTTTAGTTTCTGACTCTCCATCTTCTCATCCTTTAAGCTTTTGATTTGTTTAAGCGATTTTTGATTAAGCTTCTTTAGGGAAGAATTTTCTTCGTCCTTCTCTTTGGTAATTTATTCTCGAAATATTGATTCTTATGTTCTAACTTCTAATTGCACTGCATCTTATCCTTTCACTTCTTGATTTGTGCAAGTAGTTTTTGACTATGCTCTTTAAGGCGAAAAAATTCTTCATATTTATCAACAACAATCTTGTTAAATTCTTTTTGCACCTTTTGTATCGACTTTTGATTCTCCTAAATGATCACTTGTGAGATATCTTTAAGGTCTTTTGATGAGGAAGCTTCTGAGCATGGCTTCATTGTAACATCCTATAGTGTTATCTTCTTCTTCCTATAGGAGAACGTCAAAAACTTTTCTCCATGTTTAAAATGAAGGTGCCTAGTTTTTCTAGCCAAGTTGAACCGAGAATTATGTCAACCTAATTCTTATGTTCTAAGTTCTAACTTCTAATTGCACTGCATCTTATCCTTTCACTTCTTGATTTGTGCAAGTAGTTTTTGACTATGCTCTTTAAGGCGAAAAAATTCTTCATATTTATCAACAACAATCTTGTTAAATTCTTTTTGCACCTTTTGTATCGACTTTTGATTMTCCTAAATGATCACTTGTGAGATATCTTTAAGGWCTTTTGATGAGGAAGCTTCTGAKCATGGCTYCATTGTAACGTCCTATAGTGTTATCTTCTTCTTCCTATAGGAGAATGTCAAAAACTTTTCTCCATGTTTAAAATGAAGGTGCCTAGTTTTTCTAGCCAAGTTGAACCGAGAATTATGTCAAACCTCTTTTTTAAACATAGTTGTAGCATTGAATTGGGATATGTATCTATAACCATTAGTTGTTACTGATTTGAATTGGATCCTTGTTAAACCTCTTTTAAACTTTGTAATAAGAACTTAGTTGCTTTCCCTTTGAAAATTTTATAAATATGTCCATTTTATTTTATTTGGTCTTTTTGGCAAAAAATGGAAGTGGAAACAAACCGTTGTGATGGTTGGCCTTTCAAAGGAAAGCCATTAGAAATGAAGGTTGTAGTGAAGAAGGACATCAACAGGGAGATGGAAGGAGAAGTGGGGAAGGACAATAGTATAAATTAGAGATCGAAGAGGGCAACCTACTTGAAGTTGAGTGGATGAAGGAGTTAATGAACCTATCCATGCTGAGTGAAGGTGTCTCTAATCCATGCTCATCTGCAATTTTGTATTGCCAATGAGTAACAAGGCACAAAATCTGTGTATACCTCACCCCTTTGTAATTTTCTCCCAAGCATAATAAAAATCCCATTTAAATGTTGAAATTTGTGAGTTACTGTGATTTGTGCTTTGGGTATTTTGGTTATGAGTTGCAACAATCTATGTTGCTTTGTTGAAGTATGTTTTCAGCTTGTAGCACCTATCCATGACCAACTTTTTCTTGTTGGGCATTTTACCCACTGCCTGGGTGAATTTACATAGCCCTAGGCATTTTATTTATTACCTGGGAAAATTTACAGATCCTTGGGTGAATTTACAAATCCTTGGGCATTTTATCCTTTGCTTGAGAAAATTTATAGACCCTTGGGTTTTTAATCTGCTGCCTGGGTAAATTTACATCCCACTGGGCATTTTATTCATTGCCTGGACACCTCCACTCACTTGCTAGTTGATTATTTCCAACCTGCAATTTCTAAATCCGTTTTTACACTCATAGCAACTCTTCTTTCGAAACATAGTCCATAAATCCGTTTTTGCACACAATCAAATGGCGATTCCCTCTATCATTGATTCTATTATTGCCTTGGTATGATTAGCAACCTATGAGTGAAGAATTTTGAGGTGTATCAACACTTTTGTAGCAGAGTATTATTTTTTCTAACTCAGAGTTGGAGTGTAGAATGGAATATTTTGATGTGTCTACAGTAGTTGTTTCCTACGAAAGTTGTTAAAGAGGCTACAAAAGCTATTGCTACTGAAGCTGTTTGCTACGAAAATGTTAGGTAACGAAATCTATTGCTACATAAGCTATTTGCTACGGAAGCTGTTGAAGAGGTAGTGAATTCAAATTACATAATCAACAATTGAAGAAACATTTGTGTTGGTGAGATGGATGTGCCATAGGCCTACCATTTATGAATCAGATGGTATCGGAGCATGTTTGTTAGAGACCTTGAAACAATTTCCATGGGAAAATCCTTAAAGAGGGAGAAACTGGAAGAGTTGAGAGACTTTAATAGGCAGAGCCAACAGGAAAGTTGTTATTGGAGCCAAGGAGCGGATGAGTTGGAAAAAGAGCTTGCTAAGTTCCAGGATTCCTTCATTGCCATGAGGGCAGAATTAGACAAGAGTAGATTGCAACTCTTGCAGTTGGGGGAGAAATTCACCGAGCTAGATATTTGGCAAGAGGAGAGATTCACCGAAGTCACTACTCAGCTATACCAGGACTTGATAGCGAAGGAAGAGGCCTTGAAGGAACTAGAAACAACTGTCCAAGAGACCAAGCAAGCCCCTTTTGTTGCCACTACCAGCACCATGGCCATGTCAAGCACGATAAACTTACCTTCCAAGACCCTTTGTCAAGAGACCTTTGGTGACTTTTGTTGACCGCCTATTCAGCTAGGGGGTCAACTCATGTGCCATGAAGTATGCATCATCAGACGCAAGTATGTTGAAGACATCATTGGTTCTACTTGGGCATTTTACGCTCCAGCACAAATTTTTGTAAACGAAATTTCCGCACCCCTGCGTGGATTAATAATGTAATAAGTTTGCATGGATNCTGGGCTTTTCAGCCTGGTTGATTTCCCATGAGTTTTTCCCTCACACATGCAATAATTCCTCCAAAGTGGTGAACGACATTCTAATGGTCTCATCCTTTGGTAGCTATTGTTTAGTAATGATGTAAATGACCATGCCAGACAGTGTAGAAAGTTTCGCAGAATTTCGTCGAGTCTAGATAGGTTTTTTTTAATTAATTTAAATTAATTAATTTTCCTAAGGTTGGGATTTTAATTATTTAATTAATTAAATGTTTGTGAGCAAATATTGTAAAAACTGGGTCTTTGGGCTTTTGATAGGGGTATTTGTGCTCAAAAGAAATGGAATGGCACCCCCTACAACCATAAACCAAGTTTCAGCTCAGTCGGACAAAGTTTGCTATGCATTTGTCCACTCAGAGTCAGAGTCAGTCAAAACAACAATTTTAATTGCTAAGGTGACATTGCCAAAATGTCAAGTTTTTGTAATTTTTGAGTTATTGAGTGAGTGTTAAGGTGGCAAGAAGTGAGAAAACCCCTTCCTAACCTAACCAACCCTCTTTACCCACTTAACTTACCCCCTAACGTTTTTCCCCTCACTCCTTAGCTCACGTCCTAAGGGGATTCACGCCCCCCTCTTTCCATAACCTTAATGTGTGGCTTGGATACTTGGTGTGGGCCCCTCCCATGTGAGGTGCACCCCTCCTAAGCCTACACATCACCCAAACCTTAACCCCCACACTCTACTTCACTTCCTAAACCCACGCCCCTCTCTCTACCTCACGCCCCTAAGGGGGATGTGCGCCCCCTTCACACCCAAACCTTTGATTTGGGCCTTGTCTTGTGGTGTGGGCCCCTCCTATGTGAGGTGCGCCCCTCCTAACCTTCCACCTCACCTTTTCCTTGGCCCCACGTGCCCTCTCATCCATCCATGTGATGGATCCTTGTCTAAAACCCTAACTTGGGCGCCCCCTTCATAGAGATTCACTCTCTTGCTTGGGATGTGACACTTGGAGTTCATCCAAGTACCTTCACTTTGCCTCTTGAGATATAAGTACAACCCTTCCTCACCCTTTTTCCTCACCATTCTTTGAGCTAGTGTTACTATACTGGAATTTCACTTCACTCCCATTCTCTTGCTCTTGCCATTTTGCCATCTCACTCATTGCTCTTGAGAGTNNNNGAGCAACTTGTTGCTACAACACTCTCATATTGGATCAATAAAACTTTGGAGGATTTGGAAACATCATAGAGTATTCTTGTTGATTTCTACATATGAGGTGATATTGTGGGATTTGAATTCATGTGGTTTGGTTGGGTAGATCTTGAATGAAGTATTTCATTTGGGTAGATTAACATAGAGTATTCTTGTTAATTTATTTGTGTTGGGTAGCTAGTTGCTTAGAAGTATTTCAAGTAGTTAGCTTATCCATTTACAATATCTATTCTTGGCTCACTCTTGTCTCAAGTTTTGCAGGTTCACTTCAAG
>JZKD02S1677675.1:0-12611 GCA_000966675.3 Picea glauca
AGTAAGGATAAGGTCATCAACATAAAGGACAAGGATTATGAGATGGCTTCCTACTTTCTTGGTATAAACATTAGGATCAGAATGGCATCTAGAGAATCCAGTGGCAATAAGAAAGGTGTCCATTTTGGCATACCAAGCTCGAGGATCTTGCTTGAGACCATAAAGAGATTTCTTAAGGCGACAAACAAGGCTGGAGTCATTCTAGACATATCCAGGAGGTTGTTCCATGTATATTTCTTCTTGCAAATCTTCATGCAAGAAGGCGGATTTAACATCCATCTGATGGACCTCCCATTTATGTGAGGCGGCAAGGGCAAGAACAAGGTGGATGTAATTCATTTTGGCTACAGGGGAAAAGGTTTCATGATAGTCAATTTCTTCAACTTGGGAAAATTCTTTGGCAACTAATCGAGCCTTGTGTCTTTCAACACTTCCATCTGATGCATACTTAGTTCTGTAGACCCATTTACATCTGACAAGTTTTTTTCCTTTTGGAAGAGGTACAAGATCCCAAGTATCGTTTGCCATTAAAGAACGATACTCTTCATTGATTGTTGTATCCCAATCTGGATGACCTGAAGCTTCTGCAAATGTGTCTGGATCATGATTTTCTAAAACTTGAGCCAAAAGAGAAGAGGCTCGTTGGAACTGTGAACGTGTCCGACGCTGATCTGAAGGATCACCGACAAGATCACCAGTGGTTTCTCGTGTTGAGCGAACCCATCGAGGAAGCGATGGAGCTGGTGCTGGTTCAAGTTAAAAGGACTCGTCTGGAGGAGGGTGAGTAGGCGGAGGTGGATTTTCATCCTCACTGTCATCATCTAAAGAAGAAACCAGATCAGAAGAAGGCACAAACGTCGAAGATGGCTCACAGGCCAAGATATTTTCATCGAATTTAACATCTTTTCTAATAACAATTTCATTACAATGTGATTGATAAAGTATGTAACCTTTGACATCTTCAGAATAACCAACAAATATACACTTCTCACTTTTAGGATGCAATGCTTTTCTTTTCTCATCAGGAATGTGAGCCCATGCTATACTGCCAAATACACGGAAGTGACTTACATCTGGTTTAATTTTAGTCCAAGCTTCTTCCAGTGTTATATTTTTAAGAGCCTTTGTGGGAATGCGATTTACTATGTAATTTGCACAGTTGATGGCTTCCGCCCAATACTTTAGACTTAATCCCTTAGATTGGATCATACAATTAGCCATTTCTTTTAATGTGCGGTTCTTTCGCTCAGCAACACCATTTTGTTTTGGTGTATATGGAACAATGTGTTGCATTTGGATTCCCTTTGTAGTGCAGTAATTTGTAAAATTATTGTTCACATATTCACCTCCATTATCTGTTCTTAACCTTTGAGTTTGATGTCCAGATTGCTTTTCTACAAGGGCTTTGTAGGCCAAAAACTTGTCAAAAACTTTGCTCTTAAGTTTTAAGAAGTAAACCCAAATACGTCTGGAAAAGTCATCAATGAAAATTAAGAAATACTTGCACCCAGAAAAAAAAGGAGAAGAAAGTGGACCACACAAATCACTGTGAACAAGCTGCAAAGGAACTGAGGCGTGCCAAGAGGCATGTTTTTCAAAACTGTCTCGATAATATTTGCCCATAACGCAACTAACACAGACACCATCTCTGCATGAAACAAGAGGAAGATCAGTCACCATCTGTTGATTACATAGTTGTTGCAATGCGAGATAATTTAGATCACCAAACCGCTCATGCCAAAGTTTGCTCAAGTCATCGCTATGAACAATAAAAAATGATGAAAAAGATGACGATCCAAAGTTTTCAAACTTGTACAACCTGATAATATCATCAACAATTCTAGTCGCAAGAACATGATTAGGATCTTTTAGATCCTCGATTACAACTTGGTGAGGTGAAAACTCTACGGTTTTACCTTCACCTAAATGAGTGATTTGATATACTGATAGAAGGTTACAAGAAAGACTTGGAACACATAATACATCATTGAAATGGACATTTTCTACTTGTACTGTTCCAGATCCTTCAACACTAAGAGATCTATCATAACCAACAAATATTTTCTTGGTGTTACATTCATTTAGAGTAGAAAATATGTCTCTATCCTTAGTCATATGATAAGATGCTCCAGAATCAATAAGCCACTTATCAGAAGTAGAAGGTGTATTGAAGGAGAAACTAGAAGCAGAAAGTGCATGTCCATGAGAAGAAGAAGAAGAAGTAGGATCAATACTGATGTTGTGCTTCTTCATCGCTGCTTCTAAANTTTGGACTCATCATGACCATACTTATCACAAAAGTTGCAATGTTTTTCAGTCTTCTTATTTTTATATTTTGCTCCTTTGTCTCCATTCGGAGCAAAAGCTGTCTGAGTGGGTTTGGGATCCTTATATTGCTTGTTTTTGTGGCGAGGATGTTGCTTCTTGGGATTCTTGGGTTTATCTTTCTACTGGGAAACTAAGGCTTTGTTGGAGGCATCTGCAGGTCAATCACTCCAAGTTGTACAAACTTATCTTCCTCTCTAATCAAAGCAGCACAAAACGACTCAAGAGTTGGTTTTTCATAAGCTTTCCCTAGAGCCTCTCTCATGGCATAAAAGGTAGATACACACACATAATATGCACTAGCTTAGAAATAATAAGATAGATGCAACGCTCTTCCTCCATTTTTATCTTACATTCTTCACATAAAATTCTGAGTGTTTTAAACCTAGATCACTTGGACTCAAGGTCAGTACTTGATTTTCTAACTGTTGTGCTCAAATAATATTGAGTTTACCAAACACAGATTCAATCTTGTCCCAAGATTCTTCGGGGTCATCAATTTCTTGGAGGTGGTATCTTAAATTAAGAGAGATGGACATTCCGATTAGCCCACGTGCTTCATCACTCCTATTAGCCGATTTGGTTTTCTTATCATCATCAGTAGGTTCTTTTTCCTTTCCCAAGGTAATCTGATACAAGCCTTTCCTTCTTAATAAATCTTCCATATGAGATTTCTATTGGAAGTAGTTGTTGCTGGTAAGAAATATATTACTTGTAAAAGCCATATTAAATATGCAGATAATATGGATTTAAAAACTGAAACTGATGATCTGGATGGAAAGATCTAAAAAAATTATGCGGTTTAAGAAAAACAACACTAAAAACAGACTTCCAATGTGAGAGTTATGTCCTTTTAAAAAAAAGACATAAACGGTAACTAACTGACCACGTGATGGTGTAGTTGCTTTATGAAGTGACCCACTTTTATAAAGAGAAGTGGGGATCACTTTTACAATGAAGTTACTTTATTAAAAAAAAACTGCATGCAAAATAAATAACTCTAAAATAAAATATTAAAGCTACTTAAAGTGATTCACTTTTATACTTGAAGTGAAATACACTTTACAATTTTAGCATGAACTTTTTAAAAAACGTAACAAAAGAGAGACTTGAACTCAAGACCTCTTACTTAATAAGGCAAGTTTTAACCAAATGGTCTAGAAAAACATATTGTAATGTTCAAAAGGAGGATTGGGGGTGTTGTTGTGGAAGACAGCCTTGGAGAGCGTGTTAAAAAAAACTCTTTTCACACAAGAAAAAAATTTCACTTCTTGATGACAACAAGGGTTAGATCTCGGTTAGGTTACCCGGAAGATGAACATTTTCCTATATGTTTCTGATTTTCCGAGATCGCACAGGGCACGGGGAAAAGAGAATACACAGATCTAAAAGAGTAGCAACCCAGGAATAAAAAAATACAAACCGAAATAAAACCAAAATAAAACATCGTAGAAATTTAAAAAATGCGTATTCAGGCTTTATACCTCCGGATCTGACTGTAATGGTCGTATCTTGGGAAAACATAAACCTTTTCGAGTGAAACGAAAAGTATTCTTGAATGAAATGAGTGCTCTGGACACAATGGAACAGTCCTCTCGGCCCATAAATGTACGAAAATGACAGAAAATGGAGATGAGGAATCTTGGCTTCACGATCTCGATCTACAAAAGGAGCGGGTCTTCAAACAGGATCTGATACCATGTTCGACAACAAAAGTATTCCAATAGAGGACGAACACCTTCAATAACCACTCACATAACCAGATCAAATATCAGCACACCGATGTTTTCACGTGGTAAAACCCCTACGGGGTAACATCCGCGACCCCAACCAACGCGACCACTTGGAGTAGTTTATTAATGCAAAGAAAAATATTACAAGGAGATTTTATAAGAGAGTTTCTCACAATCGATCATCGACAAATGACCCTCCATGCTCTTTAAGTAGAGATCATGGACCAATCGGGTGTTAAGCCATAGATCAATGGTTGTTAAGATCGAGGAGAATATGAACCGTCAGATCACTCTATGTCAGGAACATATCGTGACCGTCAGATTTCCTAACTACAAATGCATACTAAAAAAACACACCAGAAAACACACTTTTACCTAACGACACGATAGACCAAGTAGATCTTAACTAACTCCTAAGTGTCTAAATATCCAAACAACCACTACAAAAGTATTGGTGAAAGGTCGTAGGATATCGTCCATCATCCTCATAAAATTTGTTGGAGCATTTATCAAACCAAAGGGCATGACCAACCATTCAAAAAGATCTTCTTTTGACATGAAGGTGATCTTCCATACATCTGTATGTTCTATTGGGACCTGGTGGTAGCCAGAGTTCAGATCAATCTTACTGAAGTATTTGGCCCCCGTGAGCTAATCAAGGAGGTCATCGATTCAGAGAATCGGGTACTGATTTTGGACTGTGATTTTATTCAAGGCCCGGTAATTAATGCAGAGTCACCAGGTCACGTCTTTCTTCTGCACCAGCACGATTGGGCTCCCACAAGGCGATGAGTTGGGACGTATGTGCCCCTTATGGAGTAGTTATTGGATTGCCTCTTGATCTTCTTGTTTTCTAACAGAGAGTGACGATAGACTGGCCCATTGGGTAGTGGTGCGCCTGGGGTCAGATTGATGGGATGCTTGACCTGGTAGTGCAGAGGTACCTCGGTAAGAGAGGAGAAGATATCTGAGTATTCTTCCATGACCTTATCCACTTGCTTCTATTGTGTTGAGAGATCGACCACAGAGGCCTTGGTTGTGGCTACAATCTTTCGCTCACTCTGAGAGCGAATCACGAAGAAGACAAATTTCTTGATCTGAGAGATGACCTTCCTACATTGCTTGACAAAGATCAAGGAAATAACACTAGGAGAGACTGTCTCAAGTATCCTGTACAATTTTTTGTTCAAAGTAATAATAACACTACGAGGCCTAGACTCATATACAGCATGACGTTTCCATAAATAAGGTTGGTCCAAAAGAACATTACAAAGTTTGAGAGGAACAACATCACACAATACCTCATCTTTGAAGGGCTTGATGTCGTACGCCAGTCGACACTGTTGGCTGACGCGAAGATCGCTTCCTTGGCGGAGCCATCCAATGTTGTAGGGTTGTGGGTGCGATGTTGTCGACAAGGCTAGCCACTTGATGACCTCTGCTGAGATGAGGTTCTTCTGACTACCGCTATCAATGATGTAGCACAACGGGGTGCCTTTTACCCACATCTGTGAATGGAAGAGGTGCTCGCCTTCTTCTGGCTCGTCTGGTTCACCAGGATGGAGCTTGGTGGTAGCAACGGTGGCACTGGGTTCCGCGTAAATGATCCATCTTCCATTTTTTGGTTCTGACTCAGAGTCAGAACTTGCATCTGATTCAGAGGTTTTCACTTCGACCACCAGCGACTGCTTTGAGTGACAATCAACAATGTTATGCTAAGGGATCTTATGGAAGTCACACAACTTCCCGGTATCTATCTTTGTCTTTTCGGTGTCCTTCTTTGCTTGCGGCTTGGACTGGTTGTCCTGATATTGTACATCTTTGCTCTGCCTTTTGTTCTGTGGGTTGGGGCTGCCCCTTCCTGGCTTTTGCTTTGAGGGGTTCCCAGGCCCAAATTGCCATGTCTTTTGTTTGAGCTTC
Organism: Picea glauca; assembly: GCA_000966675.3. Classification (NCBI taxonomy): domain Eukaryota; kingdom Viridiplantae; phylum Streptophyta; class Pinopsida; order Pinales; family Pinaceae; genus Picea; species Picea glauca. The sequence continues at coordinate 5,979 of JZKD02S1677675.1, forward strand.
TGCTCGATTTTGATAGCATATCAGTAGGTCGTGCCCAAGGACGAGATGTCCAGAAACTCCATTTCGGTCTGGATGTATCTATGCAGAGCACCAAATGTCGCTCTGAATCTTTGATACCCAGCTTGGTGCGCAAGGTATGGAAGATATTTGTGAACTCTTACATTGCTTGGTCTCTTTCTTGCTGTAATGTGGTCCATTTGGTATACAAGTCGTCATAACTTCTGACAGAGTAGTATTGTTCCTTAATAGCATCCCTGAAGGATTCTCAGGTGGTCACGACTGTAAATAATGAGGGTTCCTCTGTTTCCTTTTGCTCACAGAAAGTTTCCCACCAATCTTTGATATGGGGAACAACTTTGAGGAGTTCAAAAGTAATATTTTCTCTATTTGAAAAGTTATGGACATAAAAATACCCTTCTAGTAGATTCAACCACTTGTCTACAACATTTGTGTCTATCTGACCTTCAAATATAGGAATATCGAAGTTGATTTGTACCTTGAAGGGGGCGATGCCTCCGCTCGAGGAAGATGCATCGCCTGTTGGTAGTCGTCGAAGGATTTGCGCAAAACTATCCATCATCTCATTCCTCTGTTGCGTGAGGGCTTCCTCAAGCAACATTTTGAAAGGATCTCCTATCCCGTCATCTTTCTTTTCTCCTGCCATGAGAGGCTGCTTGGGCATGCGAGAGGCTTTTTCCTCAAGAGAAACAAGCTCGAGACCCAATTCTTTGTACCCTGACCTCGTTGGGGACATGCATTAAGATGACAAAGAGCAGACTGCTCTCATACCACTGATCCAGATTTTATGAGCAGAACGAAATGAATACATATTATTAACATATGCATAACACAGAATAGCAGAGATACAATAAAACTGGTTTTCTATTCAATAAGGAAATAAGCTGAAACTGTAAAATGCAGCGGAAAACAAGCTTGTTGGAATGGTGGCGACTTATCTCTGAGAAGAGATGTGACGACTGTGCTCATTTGCAAACAGATGATTACAATGAGGTTATGAAGGCCTTTTTACAATTAATAGGAATGTCAAAAACCCTAGACATCAAAAAATCTAACCCTAGGAGATTTGGCGCCAAAAATCACGTGGGCCCCGTCTGGGTAAGTTAGTACATCAACTTCTTGTGGTCGTAACTTTTACATACGATCTTCCTTTTAGGCGTACAATAGCCCGTTGGAAAGGTATCATCGAGGAGATTAATTTTGGGGGCTCAATATGAGCTTTCGACTATCATTGAAAAGCTTGATCCCGAAAAACCTTCATTTAGGCCCTCAAAATGGCCCTAAAAGTTAAAACTGCTAAAAACAGTAAATTGCCAAAATTGATAGAAAATTTTTTGAGCGAGTTGGAAAAGGTGGGTGGCCACCGATATCCACCTGGATCAACTTCACATGGACTATGCCTCTTCACCTAGAGCATACCCATATTCCATTCTAGGCTACGGGCAAGTCACATTCTTGCTCTATGGAACTCAGTTGTATACTTAGACATTTGTTAACTTAATTTAACACTTAGTCAATTTGACATACAACAAAAAGCATGCGAAACACATGGGACATGTATATAGTGCAGGCGACACCAATGGTGCCTGATACCCAACTTCATGTATTTATACAAAGATAAAGCTTTACAAAGAGGGCGCTACTATCCCAGTTACAAAGATGGGCAATGTCTCACGACTTTTCCTTACACATCAAAATTGTATAGACCTGGGATTTTGTCACACTAAGACTCCCCTTTGTTGTTTCCCCTTGCTTCAGCCCGAGGTGCACCCAACCTTAGAGCTCCATCTCTTGCATTCACTTGTTTTTTTTTTTTTTTTCATTTGGTTGTGTGCCCCTTGCTTTCATATGGACTCCAAGAGTCACTTGTGTGAAACATCGCTTCTCTTCTGTGCGTCACGTCCCTTCATGAATCGTCATGCTCAATCGATTGTCGCGCCCCTCCGTGGACCCAAGGTGCCCATGTAAGCTCACACACCCTTCAACCGTTCATCTCCTTGACCAACGCGCCCATCCTTAGGCACGTGCCCCTTGTCTTAGGCTCTTCCTTGTGCCGATAGTTGCAACTCTTCGTGGGTGTGCTGATGGATTCGTTCAACCTCTCTGGCGCACCCATGTTGCTAAGGACAGACGAGTCCACTCCTTGGGTGTGCTCCCAAGTTTCCCCTCCCTTGCCCAGACACAATGCAAGTCTTCGTCGTCTATCTCAAGGGAAGAAGGGTGTGTGCCCCCTTGGGTGTGCACGTCACCACTGTGCCCCAAGGTGCTCCTGCCCACACCCAAACATCTTTGTTTGACCAACCGTTAGTTTCCTCGTGCTTTTCATCCGTTCCATTGCCGAATCTGCCCAAGGAGCACACACTCTCGGTGGGTGTCCCAAGAGGCCTTACATATAGGATCAAAGGATAAATTTTATTTTTACCTGCTATCAATGCAGACCATTCCTTTCCTACCCAGTGAATCATATCACATAACAAGGATTTCCCTCCATTGAAATATCTAATCAGAGCTCTATCCTTCAACTCTACCAATGCTTCTAGAATCTTATCATAATGTAGGGAAACCTTTATCTCTCTTATAATATAATAGTTTGAACACAATCTTTTTTTTTTTAAGGAAAACATAATCATCTATTCCCTTCAAATAAGCTAACGAGCTATCTATTTCGGCATTTTGCTAGCTCCCCTTCAATATATAACTATTTCACTACACTCTTTGAATCTTCTTTCACATAGACACCTCAAAAACGGTCACCACTCACTTTTGTCCAAACCAATGCAACTCAAACATTACCTCTATAATCCTCGAACCATTATAGCGTAGCTCTATTGAAACCCTCACAACTAAATCATGTCAAAACCGCCATAGCTTGAACCTTAACTCTAATCACACCACCGAAGCTTGAACCCTCGCCGTGTTGTACTCCTCAAACCACTATAGGCTAGCTCTAGCGAGACCCACTAGGACTTCTTCAAATATCTTTGTCATACATTGAACTTGCGACACAACTATCGTAACTCACTCTTCTCCAACTCAAACTTTACCCTTTACAAGTTTTATGAAATGTGCATTAGCATAAAATATTAATATACATATAATATTAGTATAATAACTCAAAAGAAAACTCCAAGTTCGATCATGCTCATTAATTTATTTAACATAGTTTTCCACAAACTTGATAATTGGAAACATTCAATGGTAAATGTGTTTCCCATGTGAGGGTGGTGGTGGATCCCCTAGTTTTGATCACATATTTAAATTATTAAATTTGTTTCTTTTCATAGTTTTTAAGGAAGGAGGCGGATAGAATATATATTCAAATTTATTAATTAATATATATATATATATATATATATATATATATATATATATATATATATATAATCGTTAGTAAATTTTTTTTTAAAAATTTAACATAAAATTAAAATAAAGTGTTATATTTTTAATATTTTATGATATTTTTTTTTTATAAGTTACAAGTTGATATTATTTATCAAAAATAGAAGTTAACACTGGTGTTGAAGCTGTCAACAAAGAAAACCAACCCCATCACCAAGTGTTCAAGTTCCAAAAAATTGTACCATAATAATAGGAAGAGACACTATTACAAAGTTTAAATTAAAATAAATAGGCCTTAGTCTATAAACATACCAAAAGAGATGACCCTGTGATCTTACTATCTATACTGAAACTAGGTGGACCAAAACATAACAAGCCATGAAAAATTGTTTACTAAGATGACTACTAGGAAAGGCATGCTTGGATGAATCCGACCATTTTGGAACCATAACAGCTTAGTAAATCCTCTTCGTTGTGCCTCTATTGTGGATCTTTAGAGCTCGATTCCAAGAGCCAGTCCAACTTCTTCTCCATGAGTTCTTGCCTGAACTTTTGTTCATCATTGTCTTTGCGTAATGAAAAAATGAGGTCGCGCTGAACAACCGTGAATCTAATAGGGGAAGGTGGAATTTGGGAGCTAAAAGCATTGCTGGGGTTGGGAACGGGGAGAGTTGAAATGGAGGACGAAGGAGGAGAGAGAGTAGGTTTGGTATCTTCTGCAACATTGATATGGAGAGGGGTTCCATGATCCATTACGGAGTGGCAAGAGCAATCACAACCAGAACCAAGCGACAGATAGTCACTGTGACTACGACTACGGATACCAGAATGACTACCACTAGCACGTCTTGGTTTGCCTCGTTCTCGGGGCATGAAATCAACCCAAGGTTTGTAGAGAATAAGTCTGAAAGTGAAAGGAGGAAAGCTCGGAGCGAGGAAGAGAGACCAGAAGCAGTAAAAGATGGAAATGGAAGCTAGGATAGACCAGAATGAAAACATTTCGAGGAAATAGATACCCGTGGTAACCATCATAATCCAGACGTCAGTCATTAGAATGTTGTATTGGTTGATCGTGTAGCCCATCCCCTTCGTATGGAAGAGATCCATAGCCAACTCCAAATGGAAGGAAAGTTGTAGGAGTAGTTAGGTTAGGATTAAGTGTGCTTCGATGATCATCAACCTCGAGGAAGGTAGGGGAGGTCTCGACGTGACCAATGAGTTTAATGGCAACCTGTCATCGTATCACCCCATCCGAAACATATATTATGATTAAATTAGAATCATATTTTATAATTAAATTATTTGAAAATGTTTAAAAATATTATTTTATAATTTAAATTATAATAAACAATTTTTTATATCTAAAACCTTTTATTAGATTTTATGATATATATATTTCATTAAGAAAATACTTACTCAAAGCAAAAATTAATATTCCTAACATATAAAATGAAGAAAATATAGACTACAAGTATAGTTCGTCCGTGCATGTGATGTGTAAATGGAGTGACGGTCACAATACGCTTTCATCTCTTTCTTTTAAATTGTTTATATATTAAATATGAGCTTTTATATATTTTAAGCTAAAAATAAAATAATAATTTATAAATTTGATGTTTGTATTGTGTAAAAGTAGGGTAAAATTGTATTATTATTTGAAATGGTAAATTTAAGTGGGATATTTTCATGTGGTTTTAGTTAATTGGATTTAGTTTGAATAATTGTGAGGAATGATTGTTATTCTCTTCACTTGAGTTCAATTCTCATAAAATGACATGTTAAGTTGATGACTTCAAGCGTATAACCCATATATATTGGAAAGTTGTCCTTCAATTAAATAATAAAGCAATTACTTTTCCCAAGTTTAAATTCTAAATTACTATATTTTAAAGTTGTCCTTCATAAAATTTTGATGACTAGTGTGTTAAATGTGAGATATTAAAATTATTTTAAATTTTGAAAATCCATAAAACTTTGATTTTAACCAATCACCATTTAACAAGTGTTAAATACACCAATTTATTAAATAACCAAGAGGTAATCCTAAATTGAACGCAATTAAAAATATTGGAAATGATGGTTTAACAAAATAGAAAAATAACAAAGATGGAAGAGAAATGCAACATATTATATCATATAATAATTGGTTTGCCACAAAGCACACAATTTAGGATATTAATTAGCTCAACACCAAAGAAGGCCTATGAAGAAAACTCAATCTAGTAGCCTCCAGGTGAGGAGATAGAACTGATCAAGCAAGACAACAATCCTCCACTAAACAAGAAAAAACAGACCATAATGATTATGCTTTTTATAAATTCAAGTTTTTTTTTATATGTTTTGTAAAATAATATTGATTTTAGGATAGTTAAATAAAGAAGATCCATGTGAAATTAATAGTTTCTCCTCTTTAAAAAAAATATAAAATATTGTAAAATTAAAGTTTAATAAAAATAATTTATATGTTTTAATAAATAATATTAATATAATCATATCGTTCGTTTGTATGTAAATTCCCACCATTTTTATAAAAAAATACAATCAAAATAATATTAAATAAATAAATTTAATGACTATAATTTTTTTAAATGTGGCACAAAATGCAAACCATGATTTTGCAAATACACATCGTTGAAAAAAGAAAATTTAAAAAACACCCACGCAACTCTGTAACGGCAGATGAGCCTTATTTCTCGAACCTTCCACGTGACGGTTGTGAAGTTTGAAATGATGAAAAAGCAAAAAGTGGGGTGTGCCCGATAAAAGGTAATTAATTGCCGTGTAACAACAAAAATAAATAAAAGTAGTGTTGGCTTTTCAGATAAAGCCTTCAAACATGGGGCAGGTGGTCGAGTTGGGCATATTCATCCATGCACGCCACGTCCCGCACGCAGATCGATTCCTTCTCTACTTCTGTCAAACCTTATCCATCGTGCATTAATAAAAGGCGGCTCACAGGATCACACTCACACTCTGAGCGCTTTGATCCTTCGCCCCTCTGTAGCCAAACTTTCTAGGTTAGACTCCAGAATGTGGAGCTCCGGGGTCTCGATCTGCCGTTTTCTCTGTCTGCTACAGTTTATTTTTCTGCCATGGACGTCTGTCACGGCCAATGATGGTAAGTTTCTTTTGCCATAAATTTAGTTATCTCTGTAAATATATATACCTGACATTGCTCTGTTTTTTTGGTTTGAAGGTCTGCTTCCGAATGGAGACTTTGAGTTTGCTCCCAAGCCGAAAGACATGAAAGGCACAGTCGTCAGAGGACGAGACTCG
>JZKD02S1677675.1:29523-63101 GCA_000966675.3 Picea glauca
CTTTTAAACCATGTGAAAACCAGCCTTAAGAAGAAATTTGAAATGGTAGACTTAGGCTTTTTGCACTATTTCCTTGGCCTCCAAGTTTTGCAAACCAATGAAGGAATTTTTCTTTTTCAGTCTAAAAATGCTTGTGACCTTCTTTGTCGCTTTCACATGGACGATTATAAACCAACCCCTTATCCCTTCCAGTCTGGAGTCAAGCTTACTGCCACCTATACTTCTCCTGAAGTTGATGCCACCCTGTACCATCAGTTAGTTGGTAGCCTCTTATACTTTACTCATACCCGTCTTGATCTTTCCTTTATTGTCGGTCTTGTTGCTCAGTATATGCAAACATCCCATGAAAGCCACTGGAAAACAACTAAAAGGATACTTCGCTATGTTTGTGGTACAGTTCAGTTCGGGATACATTACAGTTCAGGGGGGACTCCTTTCATTGATTCAGATTGGGTCGGCGACCCTGATGATCCGAAGTCTACTGCAAGTTATGTTTTCAGCCTTGGTTCAGGACTTGTCACTTGGGCCTGTAAGAAACAATAGGCTATTGCACTTTCTTAAGCAAAAGCAGAGTACCGAGCAGTGGTAAATGCAAGTCAAGAAGCCCTATGGCTTTGACAGATCTTTTCATAGTTTGGATTCCAACACCAGCATCCGAGCAGCCTTTGGTGTGACAATCAGAGTGCCATTAAGCTCGCCAAAGACCCAGTTCAACATCAATGTAGAAAACACATCGAGCTACACATGCACTTCATCAGAAAGCTCATTCATGATCAAGTTATTGAAGTGCTCTTTTTCCCTACATAAGATCAAGTTGCAGACATTTTCACAAAGTCTCTTACAGAAGAGAAGTTTTCCAAACTTTGATCTATGTTAGAAGTTCAGGAAGTTCTCATTAAGGGGAGATAGGCTCTAATGCCTCCTTCGCTCTCCTATTGTGTCACTATTGTAAATCCTTCAATCCTATCCCAAGTTGTTCTTAAGGGAGGATGTTAGGATATTTAGACACTTAGGAGTTAGTTAAGATCTACTTGGTCTATTGTGTTGTTAGGTAAAAGTGTGTTTTCTAGTATGTTTCTTTAGTATGCATTAGTATGCATTTGTAGTTAGAAAATCCAACGGTCGCGATATGTTCCCAACATAGAGTGATCCGATGGTTCATACTCTCCTCGATCTTAACAACCATTGATCAGTGGCTTAACACCCGATTGGTCCATGATCTCTATTTAAAGAGCATGGAGAGTCATTTGTCGATGATCGATTATGAGAAAATCTCTTGTAAAATCTCTCTGTAATCTTTTTCTTTGCATTAATAAACTGCTCCAAGTGGTCGCATTGGCTGGGGTTGTGGATGTTTCTCCATAGGGGTTTTACCACATGAAAACATTGGTGTGTTGATCTTTGATCCGGTTATGTGAGTGGTTACTGAAGGTGTTCGTCCTATGTTGGAATACTTGTGTTGTCGAACAGTGGTGTATCTAGATGACATCCTCATCTAGAACAAGACTTGGGAGGAACACTTGCAGCATATTCAGCAGGTTCTGCACACCCTGCAGCAGCACAAACTATATGCAAACTTGGAAAAATGATCCTTCTGCATGGACAGGGTCCATTACTTAGGCTACATCGTTGATCGGAATGGTGTGCATGTGGATCCAGCCAAGATCCAGGTCATCCATGACTGGCCATCCCCAACCACATTCACTGAACTTTGGAGCTTCTTGGGCCTCGTCAATTTCTATCATAGGTTCGTGTTGGGATTCTCTCATATCACATGGGCCCTCGGCCAAGTTACCAGGGGTGGCGGTAAGGAAAAATTTGTGTGGGGCCTGTCCCAACAACAAGCCTTTGATGACTTGAAGAATCATTTGTGATCATCCCCAGTACTTTCATTACCGAACCTACAACATCCCTTTGAGATTGAGACGGAAGCTTCAGACTATGTTGTGGGCGTCGTTCTCACTCAACACGGTGACCCCATGGCATATCATAGTGAGACACTATTAGATGTTGTCCATAAGTACCCTACTTACGACAAAGAAATGTACTCCATTGTGCAAGCTTGTCGCCAATGGAGACATTACATTCTTGGGAAGTAGACATTCATCCACACTGATTGCAAGCCACTATAGTTCATACAGACCCAAGGAAAATTCCAGAATGACTGCCATCAGAAATGGTCCACATACTTACAACAGTTCCACCTCAACATCAAGTATAAAACAAGAAGTTCCAATCGAGTTTTTGATTGCCTCAGCTGACATCTAGTTGCGACACTCACCACGGTGCTATAATATTGTGGCCACGAGACCTCCAAATGGCCTCACCTCTATGAGACAGACCTTGACTTCTCCATCACCTACCAAATGTTGGACGCCAACTCAGTGGTCGCTATTTTCCATCTTCAAGATGGGTTGTTGTGTCATTTGGGCCATCTTTGTGTTCCATCAAGCGAGCACGCGAAGTTGATTTGGGAAGCTCACTACAGTCACGTGGAAGGACACTTTGGTGTCGAAAAGACAATGGAAATGCTGCAGAAACATTTATACTGGTCAAAACTTCAACAGGAGGTCGGTAAGTATATTAGGCTCTGCACCGCCTGCGCTATTACCAAACTGACCACTAAGAAACAGGGCCTATACACCCCTCTGCCTACTCCTGACAGGCTGTGGGAATCTATCTCAATGGACTACATGTTGGACCTCCCGTCCACCAAGAGGGGAAATGACTTTGTTTTTGTGGTTGTTGATCGCTTTTCCAAGATGGCAATTCTAGCCGCTTGCAAGAAGAACATCACAACATAAGCCATTGCCAATCTCTTCTTTGAACGAGTATGGGTACATTTTTGGATCCCACAAACCATTAACTCATACTGTGATAGTCGGTTCCTCAGCACATTCTGGTCGAGCCTCTAGTCATTGTTGGTTACCAAGCTCACAAAATCCACTGCCTTCCACCCCCAGACAGATGGCCAAACTGAGGTTGTCAATCGAATGATCGTACATATCCTACGCATGTACAATTCAAAACATCCCCGCACATGCGATGAAGTCTTAACTATGTCCAACATAACTATAATCGATCCTTGCATAGCTCAACTGGCCATAACCCCTTTTAGATGGAGTGGGATTCCAACCATTGGGCCCCATGGATGTTGCGCTACCCCTGGTGACCACCTTGACCGACTCATCTTCTGCTCCACCAGAAGTTGATAAAGCCACCCGGATCATTGAGCAGATCCAACACATCTTCCAACAAGTTTGTGATGTGCTACAGAAGTCTAATGCTGGGTATAAGCAGCGCCATGATCAACATCGGGTACCACATAAGTTTCAGGTGGGAGACAAAGTTTGGTTGCACTTGCAGAAAGAACGCCTTAGAGGGCCCCATCGAAAGCTTCGCCCACTCCATTATAGGTCGTACACCATCAAAAATGTTGTGGGTGACAATGCTTTTGAGCTCAACATTTCCCTTTCCTTGGCCTGCACCCAGTCTTCAACATGGCTCTCCTTCGGCCATATTTCCCACCATTATTGGACACCTCAGAGATAACAGAGGAGTTGACACCAATAGAGCTCAACCTTGACTGCATGCAACATGCATCCAATGATCAGATTGTGGACACTGAGATCAAGGGCACTCAACAACAAAGTATCTAGCTTTATCAAGTCGTCAAAGCAGGGCAGCTCCTGCACCAAGGCAAGTGGCTCACCCAGGGCCAAATTCAACAGAAATTTCCTCATTTGATGGGGGAAATCAACACAATGGATACTATTGCTTCCTAAGGAGGGAGGATTGATCCAGGTGGATATCATTGGCCACCCACCTTTTCCAACTCCCTCAAAACTGTTTTCTGGCAATTTTGGCAATTTACTATTTTTAGCAATTTTAACTTCCAGGGCCATTTTGAGGGCCTAGATGAAGGTTTTTTGGGATTGATCTTCTTAATAATAGCGAAAGTCTCTGATTGAGCCCCAAAAATTAATCTTCTCGACGATACCTTTCCAACGGGCTATCGTGCGCCTGAAACAGAGATCATATGCAAAAGTTACAACCCCAAGAAGTTGATGTACTAACTTACCCAAATGGGGCCCACGTGACTTTTGGCGCTTCATCTCCTAGGGTTAGGTTTTTGGATGTCTATGGTTTTTGACATTTTTGTTTACTATAAAAAGGCCTTCAGAGCCTCATTGTAGTCATCTGCTTGTGAATGAGCACATTCGTCACATCTCTTCTCAGAGATAAGCCGCCACCATTCCAACAAGCTTGTTTTCTGCTGCATCTCTTCTCAGATATAAGTCGCCACCATTCCAGCAACTCCTTGGACAAAGACAGATGAAGTCATATGATAAAATCAGGCCATGGATGAATCAAGGTATCCCTCCATGACCTGAGTTAGAAGTGTCTCGGTTTGGGTAGCAAACTAGGATATGCAGGGACTTGTAACGAAGCACGTTAGAACCAACTAGTAGACCAAGGGGAACCCCCACACAATATGTGAAAGGCAAGTACAATGCAAGTATGTTGTATTGTGGTTTTGTTTTTATTTTTCACTTAACACAAAAAGAGTGGCAAGGCTCGGTTTGCAGCAAGTTACAAAGGGTTGGTGCGTTGGTTGCCTTGGGTGGAAAGTTTGGCAGCCAAGACCATCAGTTGTGATTTGTTGATTTGGTTATCAACAGAAGAATGGTACAATCTCTAGTTGATCCAGGTGTCTCGTAAAACTTTATGAAAACTAAGGTAGCAAAGGAAATGGGATTTAGCATCTCCTCGTGTGGAACTGTGATGAAAGCGGTAAACTCTAAGGCAAAGGCAACAACTGGTGTTGTCTCCTCATCTCACATTCAACTTGATAAGTGGGAAGGTCAGGCTAAATTCATGGTGATGCCTCATGGACAAGAGTTCTTAAGAAGGATGCATTTGCTCCTCATGCCATGGATGGACAATATGGTTATACTTGGTGAACAAAAGGCTTGGGTTGCGCGCACAACTGCAAGGAAGTCTGGTGGAAAGATGCAACTTGTGTCTGCATTGAATATGAAGAGAGCAGCGAGATAGAATGGATCACAAATTTACGCAGAAATTGTTGGAGATGTTCAAGAGGATGGAGTGGGGACACTTGTTCCACCGAAGCTCATTGACTTGTTGGGTGATTTTGTAGTCAGGATGTTGGATGAGTTGTCGAAAGTGATTCCACCTAAACGCATCATTGACCACCGTATAGACCTAGAGCCTGGGTTGTAGCCACCGACAAGAGCTCCTTACGGATTGTCGGAGCCTGAGTTGGAAGATTTCAAGAGACAGTTGACAAAATTGATTGATGTCGGCTTCATTCGTTCATCTAGGTCCCCATATGGCACCCCTGTAGCACACCCAACCCCCTAATCCAATTTTAGGCTAGTGGGATGTTGGTTTTCCTTTCTTTTTCCCTAGTGGCAAGCTATGAGATTCATCAGTCGTTTAAGTGAGGACTTCTTCTATCACAATTAAATCTATAATGACTCTTATTAACTCTTAGAGAAATCTCTCCACTTAATTTAATGAAGTCCCAAGTTACCTACGTGCCCTTAATCGAACGGTCAGGTTTGCTTTTCTCCCTCCAAGTGACATTCTGGATCTATTTGGACCCATTCTATTGTAGTACCCCAGCTATCCAAGTTGATCTCCCCTCTGACGACATTATCACAATTTTTTCATTTCCTGGAATCTAACGGTCCTCAGGCCTAGAGTTCCAATGGATACAATCACATCAGAGCCTCTACCTGTCCAATGGTTACCCTTTTCCATAGTGCCCATTCCACTTACCAATAGATGGGACCTGCAAAACTTACAACTAAGATTAAATATCACCCTCATATCGATCGACGATCCTCCTTATCCTCAGAGTCTCTTTGATTGGTGTAATTCCTTTTCAACGTTTCGAATCGCTTCCAACAACCCGCTCTGACCATGCTCACTTCGACAGATCAAGCGATCCTCACATGTTAATCCAATGGTATCAGTGGTTTTCAGGATTGATACATTAGTCCGTTAGGGTTTTGTATTTCCTCTTCGTCAGAGTGGTTCTCACCAGATCCAACGGGTAGGATCTTATGCATTCAGTCCAATATATCTACGATTCTCGGCCTTTCATTGTCGAAAGTATTTCGTTATCCACTTCACATCACCTCTGACAACCTTACTCCAATGTACTATTATTGGAGTCCAACGACCCAGATTTCTCGCTCGGTCATCATCCAATGGATCGATGGTCTCAGTCGACTTAGGGCCTTCCTTTACGGAATTCCAAATGCAACATTGCCTTACCATTCTGAAAATGGAATCATCTAACGATTGGTACAAATTTGTCGAACACGCCAAATCAATTGTTGAAAGTCATTCTGAATGGACACGGGTTTTCCTCGGGGAAAACAATCTAAATTAAGGACTTAGTTAATTCCAGGATTCTACGAAACTTACCATATCTCTTAAGGGTTCGAGGTCTACTCTCAGTCTGTCTAAGGCCCACTAACTTAGTCAAAATTAAGTTATTGCATATCTTGCAAGCTTTCCACCTAAACATCGAGATTCTCTCAGGGCTCAAGATCCTCCACTCCTCACGGAAACCTTCCCGACTACAGGGCACTAGCTCCACTAGATAATGATGTTTTTGTCCATGTCCTGCAAACTTTCCTCTAAATTTGCAAGGTTCATAGGGATACAGGTTGTCCCTATTGGTTCATTTTCCTAACTTATCTAACCAAACAATACCCATGACAGATACATGTCATTCATTCAAGGTTTTCAATTCATTGCTTATAAACAACCACATTTCCCATTTAATTCAGAGATTTACATGTATAGAATATTCAAACACAATTAAACAAACCAAGTTATACACTTATCTGATCAGGGAAATGCCAACACCAATTGATCGAGAGAGGATGCCTTTCCTCCCAACCTTAGGCTATATTGTAGAGTTCCTTCCTACAATACACCACCCTCGTGTCAAGCCATGATACCACAAGGGGAATGATTTAGCTGGACTCCAAACTTGAGATGATCCAAGAAGGTTACTCTCCTTCCTCCTCTGATAACAGTTAAAGTCACCCCCTTCCCACTGAGCCCAGGAACTCTACAAGTTTATCAAGTGGTTTCTCAACTGGATTTCCCTTTGTACAAGGGAGTCCCTTCTCTGCTAAACAGTCCCTTAGTGACCTCTCCTTACTAGTGTCGGTTTATGTCCAGTAAGCACCAAGTTGTATTCTATTATCACTCCAGTCACGAATTGGGTCTTCTTTGCTTTAGGGTGATCAATCTCAATTTGAATGAGTTCCATATTTTCTTCAAGGAAACCTCTGACTCAATATGCAATCACTAACTCCTATGTTTTCAATGCCTTTTCTCTGTTGGTATGTGCATGCTTGCACCCTCCTCCTTTTGTCTTCTCTTGGATTATCTTGGTCTGGTGGTGTTTTTCCACCTTTGGTCTCTTCCTCCACCAATCCCCTCAAGACTCTTGTAGCTTCTGTTAGAGGTCACCTACAGTCAACAATCCTTATTTTGAAGGGGCGAGTCTATGGTGTCTTGTTGTTAGGTTATTCAACTGGCCCCTTGCTTCTTCAAAATACCAATCCGTCAATCAACCATTAATGGCCTCAACCACTTCCTGACCTTCCATAACTGGTCACGTGGTTCCATTCATATCAAGTACGCTGGAAGGTGTGCATTTATGCTTAGCAAGCACAATTAAGGTTGTTAAACAAACTTCTTATTTTCTTCATAAAAACAAATCAGCTCCACCTTACCCAACCACTCAAACAGTCATTGCTTCATCAATTCTTACTTGAGTATGATGGCTAGTACTTTTCAAGGTTATTCCCTCTCAGTCAATAGTTTTGGTTTTTTCATTAATTCAAAACATAATTACATGCTTCATAAATATAATTATATGAAGTCTTAGCATAATTACAATCTTGGGGGGAAATAGGGTGTTACATTCCCCTCCCCCTTAAAGAAACATCGTCCTCGATGTTTAAAACACCATGTATATACCATTATGCAAAAAATAAAAATGGGTATGTCAATCTTATGGCATCTTCTAGCTCCCATGTAGCCTCATCTACTCCAAAGTGCTTCCATTGCACTTTGACTTGCACAATGGCTTGGTTTCGGAACATTGTTTCTCTCCTTTTCAGGATACATTGCAGTTCGGGATGGAATTCTCCTTCTAGTTCGACTTGTATCATAGTCCAATCAATTACATGATTAAATTCATGTACATATTTATTTAAAAAAGATACATAGAACAAATTATGAGCTCTGACAGTAGGTGGTAATGCAAGTCTGTGTATTACTGGCCCCACTTTTTCTAGGACTTCAAATGGTCCAAAATAGCGAGGTGCTAGTTTAGCACACATTCCCATTCTTAGGGAAATTCTTTTGGGTTTCACTCGAAGATACATGTGATCTCCTACTTTGAAATCTCTACGAGACTTCTTGTTGTATGCAAATCTCTTTTGTCTGTCCTAAGCTACTTTCATATTTTTTCTTATGTTAACCATTGTTTGCTCCATCTCTTTCAGTAATTCTAGTCCAGGTGTGACTCTATCCACAGGGTTGTTGCAAATAATTGGAACTCTACACTTTCTGTCATACATAACTTCAAATGGGCTCATTTTCAATGACTCTTAATAACCATTGTTGTAGGTGAATTCTACCAAAGGTATATATTCCTCCCACTACTTGGGTTGGCATATAACATGCATTCTCAACATGTCCTCTAATATTTGTTCACTCTTTTAGTTTGACCATTTGTTTGAGGATGGTAAGATTTTCCAAAAACTTGAAGTGAACTTGGTATCTCTATCTGAAGTTATGGTCTTGGGTAAACCATGCAATCTGAAAATTTCCTTCATGAAAACATTAGCAACATTTTTGGCTTTGAAGGTAGACTCAATATGAATAAAATGAGTTGCCTTGCTTAGCTTTTCCACTGCAACCATGATCACATCGTGTTGCTTGGTTGTCTTTGCCAAACCAGTAATGAAATCCTTGGAAATCGTTTCCCATTTCCACTTTGGAATAGGCAAACGTTGCAATATACCTGTAAGATGCCTATGCTCGAATTTCACCTGTTGATATTCCAGGAACTTAGCGATGTCTTGCTTCATATCGGGCCAATAATACAATTTCCTTATCGTTGTCACCATATTCTGGTAACCAAGGTGACCTAAATAGGGTCTTTTATGGAACTCATCCATAATTAAATGCCTCAAATCTGTTGAATTAGGCACATACAGTCTGTCATTATACAACATGAGATTATCATCCCCAAGCTAATATCATTCATACTTATTTTCCCTAGGGTCTCGTTGTACCCCTTCTTTTACTTGAGTTAAAAACTCATCTCCATGCAAGAGGGTTTCAATCCTCTGCTTGATATCAAACTCTCCCACACTTGTCGCTACCAACTGTATAGTTTGTACACTTCGGCTAAGCGTGTCTGGCACTTTGTTCTCTCTTCCTTTAATGTGTTTGATTTCAAAATCAAACTCATTAATCAACATCATCCATTTGGATTATCTAGCATTCAACCTTGGTTGGTCGAAAAAATACTTCAGACCACAGTGGTCTATCATTAGGACAAATCTTCTCCCAAGCAAGTAGTGCCTCCACATATTCAGTGCATGCACAATTGTTGTCAATTCTATATCGTGGGTAACATACTTTTACTCATGCTCATTAAACTTTCGTTATTCATAACAAATCACCTTCCCTTCTTGCATAAGGACTCATCCCAGTCCTTCCTTGCAGGCATCCATGCAAGCCAGGAAATTCATTTATGGGTTTGCAATCTTCAGAACATGGGCATTAGTTAAAAGATTCTTCAGCGGTTGGACGATATCTTCACACTCTATTGACCATACAAATTTCTTCCCTTTTCTTTGCAACGATGTAATAGGATTACCAATCTTGGAAAATCCCTTTATGAACCTCTTGTAATACCCAGCCAATCCCATAAAATATCTTACTTATGTAACATTTCTAGGGGCAGGCCAATCCAAGATTGCCTTGATCTTTTCAGGATCCACTATCACTCCTTTTGTTGAGATTACATGGCCTAGATATCAGATTTATTTCTAGAAAAAATCACACTTGTTGAACTTAGCGTACAACTCGTGCTCTCTTAGTACCTGTAGCACCATTCTAAGATGCTCTTCATGCTCTTTTATGTTCTTGGAATACACCAAGATGTCATCCACAAATACTAAGACAAACTTGTCCAAATACTTATTGAGCACACTATTCATCAAACACATGAATGTGGTTGGTGCCTTTGTAAGCCCAAATGGCACCACTACAAAGTCATAGTGCGTGTACCTTGTTCTAAAGGTTGTCTTCTGGATGTCCTCATCCTTGATTTTGACTTGGTGATACCCTAACCTCAAGTCCATCTTTGAGAAAATTGCAACTCCTTTGAGATGGTCAAAGATATCATTTATCCTAGGTAGAGGATACTTGTTCTTGATGGTCATCTTGTTAAACTACCAATAGTCGATGCATAGTCTCAAGGTACCATGCTTCTTCTTCACAAATAGGGTTGGTGCTCCCCATGGAGATACACTCGACTCGATATAACCCTTATCCAACATTTCCTTTAGTTGTACCTTCAGTTCCACAAAATCTAGTGTACTCATCCTATAGGGTACTTTCGAAGCTGACATTACTCCAAGCACAAAATCTATTGAAAAATCAAGATCCTTTTTCGGAGGTAGCCCATGAACTTCTTCTAGAAACACATCTTTGAATTCCCACAACAATGGGTGATCTTCAACCTTCATAGATTTGCTCTCTGTTGAGTTAAGCACTTGTGTTTCATATAAGGGATGCCCTTTTTTGCTGAACTTTTTGAGTTGCAACGTTAATAGTTGTCTTATTAAAACTAGCTTCCTATTGCCTCACAAAATCCTTGCATTGCCCTCCTCATCTTCACATTCCAAAACCTTCTCATAATAATTTAACTTTGCCTTGTGGGAATATAGCCAATCCATTACCAACAATACATCGTATGAACCTAGGGGTAGCATCTTCAAGGTTTCCTGAGTTTGCAGTACATCCATTTCAATTGGACATGTTTCAATCAACTCAGCCATTTTCCTCTTGGTTCCAGTGGCCAGCGGGACTAGCCATTCTTTTGCATGTTTCTTTCTTTGCAATGAACATGCCTCAACAACTCGAGGTGAAACACAACCAAGGTTATATCCTGGGTCAATTAAAATAGAGATAGGTTGATTGGCAATAATACCTTCCAATTCCACCACAAAGGCTTGGTGATCTGCTTGTCAATTCTCTACAGCTGCATAAATTCTCAGCATGCTTCTGGCTACATCATTGACTGTAGTTTCCTCTTGCACATTATACACCTTTCTATTGTCATGATGTCTATTGGGACAATCCCTCAACAAATGTGGTTATGCACATCCCCAACATTGCAAAGGTCCTTTCTTGGGATCCTCTATTCTTTCACGTGTTTGCTCTGTTGGTTTATTTCCACTTTGAGATGAAAAAATTTGTTGATGCACACTCATGCTAGGATGACCCAACTATGCACCTTTCCTAGAATTCTTATATGGAAAATATTTGAATCCCTTCTTCTAGAATCCACTCTTGTCCTTCCTCTTCCAATCTTTTGGAGGATCTTGCTTATGCTTAGACTGATCATAACAACGCTTAGCTTTCTGGATATAGTCCTCCAATGTCTTGGGTTTATGAAACTCAATTTGATCTTAGTAGGACTGTGGCAGTCCACTAAGGAAACGTTGTACTCTCGCTTTCTCATCCTTGAGGTAAGGGACATACCTCAACATCTCCATGAATCTTTTTGCATGTGCATCCATAGTAATTTGACCCAGCTTATGCTCATGGAATTCTTTAATTTCATCATTGTAATACTTTTATCATAGGTAAGCCTTTCTGAAGTATTTCTCAAGCTGCTTCCGTGTCGGTTTTCTTTCTTTTAGCCCCTTTATTTACATGAGGTCTTCCCACTAGATGGAAGATCCTACATTCAAGTTAAAAATGGAAATCCTTGCCTTAGTGTTCTCAGAATAATTATGTACCTGAAAGTACTTCTTAAGACCAAACAACCATGCCTCAACTTCTTCTCCTTTATTAATTTCTCCATCGAAGGTAGGTGGCTTAGCCTTCGTGAATTCTTCAGTTAAATAAATCTGATAATTCTTCCTCTTATTCTTCTTTCGGAAACTTGACTTCGTACCACTATTGGAAAACTCTACCGAAGAAGTATTCCCAGTGCCTCTTTTTGGAAGAACTCTTGGCATCCCCAGTGCCTCTTTTTGGAAGAACTCTTTCCCACATCGTTGTGAGTCAATATGTGCTTCTGAGCATCCAAAGGGGTTTCCAACCTCTTTGACTGCTGCAACTCTCCATTACTAGGGCCTTGTTTTATATGTTTTTGAATCTCTGAGAAGCTATGTCGTACCATTGCATTCAACAAAGCCTACTTGACATGAGCTCTTATGAGCCTTTCATTGTCTGCCTTCATACTTATAACAATGGCCATCAAACCTGGAGGGGTTTTTCTATCTCTTCGACCATCAAACTCTTCGTCTATGAGGTGTGAAGTGTCATTCATACTGTGTTATACCAATCACCTATGATGCATGTCAATACGTCTTATGTGCTGAAACAACAACTATTTTTAGTAATCACATTATCGATGAAATCATGCATGCTAGACAATCAATAAAATCTTTCTTTAAACAGTTTCAAATGGTTTTGGTGACCCATTCAAGCCTAGAGTTTTAACTCTGCTCTGATAGTACTCTGTAGCACATTCAACCCCCTAATCCAATATTAGGTTGGTGGGATGTTGGTTTTTCTTTCTTTTTCCCTCATGGTAAGCTATCGAATTCATTAGTCGTTTAAGTGAGGACTTCTCCTATCACAATTAAATCTATGATGACTCTTATTGACTCTTAGAGAAATCTCTTCACGTAGTTTACTAAAGTCCCTAGGTACCTATAATCGGGTGGTTATGTTTGTTTTTCACCCTCTAAGTGATGATATGGACCTATTCAAACCCATTCTACCGGAGTACCTGATCCATCCAGGTTGATATCCCCTATGACAACATTATCCCAATGGTTCATTTCCTGGAATCGAATGGTCCTCGGGCCTAGAATTCCAACGGCTACGATCACATCAAAGCCTCTACCTGTCAAATGGTTACCCTTCACTAGAGTTCCCATTCCACTTACCAATAGATGGGACCCGCAAAAATTACGACTGATATTAAATCTTTCCCTCATACTGATTGACAATCCTCCCTATCCTTAGAGTCTTTCCTATCGGTGTAATTCCTTTTCGACCGCTCGAATCACTCCGAACAACCTGCTCCGACCATGCTCACTCCAATGGATTAAATGATCCTTGCATGTTAATCCAATGGTATTCGTGGTTTTCAGGACTAATACATTATTCCATCAAGGTTTTGGCTTTCCCCCTCCTCGGAGTGGTTCTCTCCAGATCCAACAGTTAGGATATCGTGCATATAGTTGGAGAGATCTACAATTCTCGACTTTCGTTGTCGTGAGTCTACCCTGATCCACTTTACATCAACTCTAAAAACCTTAGTCTGACGTACTATCATCGGAGTCCAACAACCCAGATTTCCCACTTGGTCATCATCCAATGGATAGACGATCTTAGTAAACTCGGGGCCTTCCTCTGTGGAATTCCAAACGCAACCTAGCCTAACCACTCCAAAAGTGGCATAATCCAACCAACAGTACAGATTTGTGCAACATGCCAAATCAATGGTTGAAATTCGTTTCGAATGGAAATAGGTTTTCCTCACAGAAAACAGTCTGACTCAAGGACTTAGTTAATTCTGAGGTTCTACGAAACTTACCATATATCTTGAGAGTTCGAGGTCTACTCTCATGTTGTCTAAGGCCCACTAACTTAGTTGAAAGGAAGTTCTTGCATATCTTGCAAAATTTCCACCTAAACATCGATATTTTGTTAGGACTCAAGGTCCTCCACTTCTCATAAAAACCGTCTCGACTACAGGGCACTAGCTCCACTGGATAATGATGTTTTTGTCCATGTCCTGCAAACTTTCCTCCAAAGCTACAAGGTTCATAGGGATACAGGTTGTACCTACTGGTTCATTTTCCTAACTTATCTAACCAAAGAATACCCATGAAAAATACATGCCATTCATTCACGGTTTTCAATTCACTCCTTATAAACAACCACATTTCCCATTTAATTCAAACATTTACATGTATACAATTTTCAAACACAATTAACCAAACCAAGTTATACACTTATCTGATCAGGGAAATTCCAACGCCAACTAACTGAGAGAGGACGCCTTTCCTCCCAACCTTAGGCTATATTGTAGAGTGCCTTCCTACAATACACCACCCTTGTGCCAAGCCACAATACCACAAGGGGAATGATTCAGTTGGACTCCAAACTTGACTTGTTGAAAAAGGAGAAGGCATGGAATTAGATAGATAGGAGCAAGTTTGCATCTGAGGAGCTAAAATGTATAATTTTCATCACTCCCGTGTTGAAGCTGCTAGACTTTGAGAAAACGTTTGAAGTGCAGACAGATGCATCAGACTTTTCCATTGGAAGATTTTTAATGCGGGAAGGACATTTGGTTGCCTTTGAGAGTAGAAAGCTCCAAAATCACAGACAAAGATACCTCATTCATGAGAAGGAGTTGATTGCAGTGGTACATTGTTTGCAAACTTGGAGAGACTACTTGTTGGGCAAGTCGTTTTTCACGAATATAGACAACATTACAACAAGCTACTTCACGACACAGTCAATATTGTCACACAAGCAGACAAGGTGGCAGGACTTCCTCGCAAATTTGACATGACCATTGAGTATAGGTCGGGTAAGTTGAACAATGTAGCAAATGCCTTAAGAAGAAAGGAACTACTCATTATCCTAGAGGAGGAAGATGAGTTTCCTACATCATGGGACAGTCAGATTCATGTCTTGGAAGAGTTTCACGAACATATCAAGGAAAGGTTGGAGCATGATCACACAAGGACGAACATCGTGGAGTGGGTGAAGAAGGGAAAAACATGAAAATTTTGGTTATGTGATGGAATATTTTACTTTGGGGAGAGTATCTATGTCCCTAAGTCGTCCAACCTCAAGAGGAAACTTGTGAAGGAATGTCACGACTCACCCTGGGTTGGCCACCTAGGACAGTGAAGAAGGATTGCGTTGTTGGAGCAAGGATACTTTTGGGAGTAAATGAAGTGGGATGTGGAGGAGTACATTCGCACTTGCCTTATATATCAGCAGGATAAGCTGAACACCATAATGGGAGTAGGGTTGTTGCAACCTTTACCGATTCTAAAGAGACTGTGGATGAGTGACTTGATGGACTTCAACACACAGCTTCCGATGGTGCAAGGATACAATGGGATTTTGTTCATGGTGGATCTATTCTCCAAGTATGTTGTCCTCATTGCAACGAATATGCCTTGTAGTGTCAAAGAAGTTGTGAAGTTATTTTTCAAGCACATAGTAAATTATTGAGGTCTTCCGCTAAACATTGTTTCAGATAGGGATGCAAGGTTCATGACTAAGTTTTGGACAACATTGTTCAATCTTGTGGGGACGAAGTTGTTGAAGATTTCGGCCTACCATCCGCAGATAGATGTGTATACCAAATGAATCAATGCACTTTTGGTGGATTAGTTGTGGCACTTTATATAGGTATATCAGATGAATTGGCCGAACTTGTTGGATGCCGCCCAGTTCAGCTACAACTTGCAGAAGAGTTCAACAAAGAGCTACATTCCATTCAAGTTGACAAACGAACATCAACCCACAACTCCTCATTTTGTAACGCAGGGTCACTATGGGATGAATCCATCAACCATAGGTTTCATTAAGATTTGGTAGGGTTGGTTCGAGATAGCTGGCACACTCTTGACTAACGCAATAGACAAAATGAAGCAGTGGGAAGATCGTAGCAGGCATGACACAAAATTCCAAGTATGAGAATTGGTCTTACTCAAGTTAAGAAGAGATCAGTTACAACCACCAAAAGGAATGGCTCTACATATTAGAAATGTCACCTACAGATTGGAGTTGTCATTCCACATGCGACACATTCATCTTGTCTTCCACGTTATCCAGTGGAAGTCATGTTAGAGGGACTCGGATGACTTAAGTCGAGTTGAGACATATAGGGCATTGACCATGGTTGTAGATAAGCTAGAGTTGGAGGTAGAGAAAATTTTGGTGCATTGCATCCTGGGATGGGGTAGGTGTCGAGTGCATGAGTACTTTGTCCATTGGAAGGATAAGCCAGACGAAGAGAATAGTTGGGATAAGTATGAATCCTTGTGGAAGTATGAGGACATGATTTGGGAGATTGACATAGGTTCATATGGATCGCAAGTGGTACGGAAGTTGTAGGGATGGAAACGAGTTTAGTGGGGGAAGATGTAAGGTCTCCCAAGACACCCATCGTGTGTGTGCACTCCTTCGGCAGATTCAGCGATGGAACAGATGAAGAGCACAAGGAGAAAACGATCTATTGGGAAAACAAAGATGTTTGGGTGTGGGCAGGAGCACCTTGGGGCATGGTGGTTACATGTGCGCCCAAGGGGACATACACCCTTCTTCCCTTACAATGGATGATGAAGACTTGGGTTATGTTTGGGAAAGGGTGGGGCAACTTGGGAGCATGCCCAAGGAGTGGACCCATCTTCCCTTAGCAGCATGGGCATACCAGAGAGGTTGAACAACTCCATCGACACACCCACAAAGAGTCGCAACGATCGGCACAAGGAAGAGCACAAGACAATAGGCGTGTGCCCAAGGATGGGGAACATCAGTCCAAGAGTAGAATGGTTGATGGGTGTGTGAGCTTAGATGGGTGCCCTCGGTCAACATAAGAGTGAAACAATCGATTGAGTGTGACGATTTGCGAAGGGGCACGATGCACTGAAGAGAGGTGATGTTTTGCACAAGTGAATCTTGGATTCCATAAAAAATCAAGAGGTGCACAACCAAACAAAGACAAGAAAAATCAAGTGAAGGCAAGAGATGGAGCTCCGAGGCTGGGCACACTAGGAGGGTGCACCTCAGGCTGAGGCAAGGAGGAATAACAAAGGGGAGTCTTGGTGTAACAAAATTGCATGTTTGGACAGTGTTGATGTGTAAGGCAAAGTGGTGAGACTCTGCCCATGTTTGTAACTTGGATAGTAGTGCCCTCTTTGTAAAGCATTCTCTCTATATAAATAAACAAAGTCGGGTATTAGGCATTGTTGGTTTCACCTGCACTATACATATGTCTCTTGTGTTTTGCATGTTTTATGTTGCATGCCAAATTGACTAAGTGTTAAACTAAGTTAACGAATGTCTAAGAATACAACTAAGTTGCACAGAGTAAGAATGTGACTCACCCATAGCCTAGAACGGATTATGGGTATGCTTTAGATGAAGAGGCGTAGTCCAGGTGAAGTATCCTTGGTTGAGTCAAACTTCCAAGGGAGAACCACTGCGATGCCACACGTCAATGATATGCCAAGGTTGGACTTGGGCATGACCCTTGGGGGTGTGACACTTTATGTAATGGTTTTTTTTTCTTCCTCTTTGAGAATTCTAAGGGAAAAAGAGGCAATCACCTTAGGGGGTCCATGGTTGTATGGGGAATCTCAACTCTTCTATTCCAGGGGCTTACAACTGTCGTGGTTTCAAATCCTAGGGGTACCTCTTAAATACTAAAAAACAAAGATATTTAAAGCCGAAGATTCTCTTGGTTCATTTCAACATACAACTCCAAAAACATTTTTGATGTAAGGGTCCCTCAAATTTTGATTCTCATGAGCACTAATGGGAGGATACTAGACAAAATTTCACTAGAGAGTGAAAAACCATTTTGGGTCTAGGATCTCAATTATAAAATATTGTTATTTGAGTGCATATATTGCCACAAAATAAAGCACATTTTGCATGATTGTCCTAAAAGAGACATTGTCTACAAGCATCGAAAGTGAATCATCATTCTATGAAAATATGCAAAGTTGGTTGTGAACTATAAAGCAACAAATGATCTAGCTTCAAAAGAAATTCAAGATAGCTTAGAGAATCAACCTTCTTATAGTAAGTTGAATGATCAAGTGGATGTTCTAATTGCTAGAAAAGACTTTTCATTGCTGGATTTTCTGGGAGAGTAATCTATATTAGTTTTAGATATCCTTTATTTTCCAATATTGTTAAGAGAAGTTGGAGAGGAATATATGGAGCTAAAGATGCAAAAGGGAGGTTGTTTGGATTCTTTGATGACACGTAAATTATCTATCTTTTCTATTCAAGATAAGGTTCTTGCCATTGTGGAAGAAAGTCTTGTTATTCCAATAGTTCTAAATTATGGGTCAAAGCAAAATGCCAAATTAGAGGAGGATTTAGACAAGGAAGTTTTAGATGATGATAAAACATCTCAGAAGAAAGTTGTGAGCCAATGGGAGTTTGTGGTGGTGGGTGGTCTTCAGTTAGGTTTATTTCTCAACTTACAAGACTATATTGTTATTAGAAGCCATGAAGATCAACCCAATCGTTTCATTTCTCCCTATGCTCATGTAGACATAGTAATAATCTTGGGTAAGGGTAGATGTCACTGAATCCTTCCCTATCACCTCCTAGATCTCAAACTAGAGGGGGCACAAAGCAAAAGATTTGAGCAAAGGGATTTTGTCCTAGTTTCTCTGATAGATTTCCTTGAACTCGATAGGGTTTCTATTTATCCTATTGTAATAGGACATAGATATGGTTTTATTGGTAATGTCATTCATTGGAAAGCACCTAATTGTGAGTATCAGTTTTTCCTAAAATGTTTTCTACTAGATTTTAGGGGGCTCATCCTCATGATTTTATACATTTTGATCCTGTAAATGAGCAGTGGGTGGGAAATAGGAGAGGTCTAGCTTTGAATAGTATACTCAACCCCCTTACGAAATAGAAAAGTTGAGTTTTGATCATTTCATTTCTATGTTATTCCAATTAATTAAGTGAGCTAGTAATGGGATAGACTTTGAGACATGTCTTCTCTTTATCACTTATCTCTATTATATATAATTATTGAAATGATACAAGGAGAGAAAGACTAAGATAAACTTCTTAGATTGAGAGATGCCTATGTATTGCAAGATTATATCAAGCTTACTTAGAAATTGGCTTCCTTGGATTTATTGTGCTTTGACACACTAACTCATCTATATTATGCAATTACAAGTATTTTTTTTTTGTTTGGGAGTGTTGATGATTGCAACATCGTGAGACATCCTCCAGGATACGTTCTCCTCTATGACTGAGTTGAGTCATCCTGTGAGAGAGCATAGTGTTGGGCATGCCCATGTGATGGGGCATCATTCTCCTATGTGTGAGAGTTGAGTCGTCCCCTAGTGGTTGAGTGTGCCCATGTGATGGGTGTATCGTTCTCCTCTGTTTGAGAGTTGAGTCGATGTGGTACTCTAGATGATTCTCTTGTGGACTCGGTTGAGATAGAGATCTGTTGAGTATGACGTCCATGTGGCTGAGCACAGGTGGACATGCCCTTAGTGGCTGAGCACTAGTGGATGTGTGGATCCCTTGCTAAATTGTCTAAGTGTAAGATTTACTTGTAACCCTAATTGTGATGTAAAGGGTACAAGTCGGCCCCGCCATATGTGAAAGATAATTAATGTTTATTGTAATAAATAATTATATTTCTAAGTTATTGAGGTCGGCCTTGTTGTTCCAATAGACACACCTTTTGATGTGTCTGGTCTTGTATAAATAAAGGTGATTTCCCCATTGAGTAAACACACTTGTCACTTATCATTTTCAGAATTTTAGCAAGAGCATTTAAGTCTGAAGTGCACACCGCTCTTGGGCACTAGTTTCAAGGTGGTAGAGTACCCTCTTATGTGCATTAGGGTCTTATGGTTGGGGAATATTCTCTTGAGAATATAACAAAGGATTGTTTGGTTTTCTTCCCTTGAGTAGAAGGGTTTCCCAAGATATTTCTTTTGTTCTTGTGCATGGTATTTCTTCTTGTGATCTTGGTTATTGCAGCACTTGTGTATGGTGTAGTTGCATTTGTTTATGTACTTGCTAAATGAAATAAACCTAATGCTTGATCCTAACATAATGAAAATTCAGCATGGTGTCAGAGCATAGGTCTTGAAGAAGCCATTGCACAAGCCTTCAAGCAGGTTGTCCTCTCTCTTCTGCAGAACCGTACAACCCTCCTAGGGTTTCCAGAAAAAGGTACGACCCTCTCCTTTTTTAGTGTTTCAGCACCTTATACTTAAGCGTTGGGGATAAAAATTTCATAGGAGTGTTCAGCCTCCTTCAGTGCACCTCCAGGAACCTTCAGATTGCAATTCTGAGAATTTTGGATTTTTGGCCCTAGGGTTTCCAGGGTTTCACAATTTTTCTGCAGAATTTCGTCTTTAGGGTTTCTGCAGGCCAACAAAACCTAATATTGCTAGCTTAGCCTAACTGTTAGGTTTTCTAGCCTAGTTGTTAAGGGTTTGTGGAAGAATATGAAAACCATGAGGAACAGAACCTTGGTGGAAGATAGGCTTGATGGATCAAGCAACTTCAGTTCCTAGAAGTCAAGACTTCAGATCATCCTTAAAGAGGATGAACTATTGAGTATGATACAAAAGTCCTTACTAGAGACAGTTACCAATGAATACATCCAATATGAAGCCTTCTTATTCATATCAACACTCTTAGGTACGATTCCTACTAACGATGATATTTTGTTAATTAATAGTGGTTCCTCCAGGCACATGGTCGGATATAGAGATCATCTAATAGATCTTGTTGAGAAAGAGACCAATCTACATGTTGTACTTGGAGACAATGCCAAATATAATGTGAAAGGGGTTGGAACTTCTACATTCCAATTAGATTCTGATATACCCCTTTAGTTGAATGAGGTACTATATGTACCTGGGATGAAAAAGAACCTTGTCTCCATTTCTGCCTTAGAGGATAAAGGGTACAAGGTTACCTTTTCTGAAGGAAAAGTTCTTGCATGGCACAAGAACTCACATATGGACTTTACCCGAGTAATTGGTGTTCTAGAAAACAACTTATACAGGTTGATTGTCTGACCAGTCTAGGCCCTGTTACATGATACTATCATCTTGAGTGAGCTATGGTATAGGAGACTTGCTCACATTCATTATAGAGCCCATCCCAGTCTAGGGAAGATGGTAACAAGCCTTCCAGAGATACAGGTTCAACATAATGGTGTTTGCAGAGGTTGTTCTCTTGGAAAGAATGTCAAGAGTTCCTTCTTGAGTAGTGACAACAGATCCAAGGTGATCTTGGACTTGATACATTCAGATGTGTGTGGACCCATGACTGTTGCCTCCTTGAATGGATATTTGTACTATGTGTTATTCATATGATCACTCTTGGAAGACATGGATTTATTTCTTGAATACCAAGGATGGAGTCCTTGCAAGATTTCAAGAATTCAAAGCTCAGATTGAGAACCTAACCGGAAAGAAGATCAAGGTGCTAAGATCACATAATGGAGGAGAATACACATCTAGGGATTTCAATGATTTCTTTGTTGAGCCAAGGATCAAGAGGGAGTACATTGTTCCTTATAACCCTCAACAAAATGGGGTTGCAGAGAGGAAGAACATAACCATCATTGAGGCAACCATAGCAATGATACATGATCAGAATATACCTATGGTTTTGTGGGTAGAAGAATCCATGACAACATTATATGTTCAGAACAGGAGTCCTCGCCAAATTTTGAAGAATATGACTCCCAAATAAGCATTCACCGGAGAGAAGCCTGAGGTTGGACACTTCGGGATATTTGAGTGTCCAGTATACTTTCATGTACCTAAAGTGAAGAGGTCCAAGCTAGACCCTTCAGGGAGAAAGGGTACATTTGTGGGATACAATGAATCTTTGAAGGCATATCGGATCTACATCCCTGGACAAAGGCAGATTGAGGTGAGAAGAGATGTCATCTTTGAGTAAGAGATATCCTTTCAAAGATCCAGAGAATCTCATATGGAGATTGAAAGTGAGACAGTACCTTCTCCCCCTTCAATAGTTCAGAGGGAGACAACCATTGTTCCAGTCGATCTAGTTGATCCATTTGCTCTAGTTGATGTTCCCAGAGACATTACAGTAGGCCATTAAAGACTTGTCTGGGCTCGACAAACTCTGTAGGAGGCGGAGGGACATGAAACTTCTCAAGGTACATTCGAGGAGAGCAAGAGAGCAAAGATATTTTCAAGCTATGTTTCAGCAATGAGCCACATCATTAAAATACTGATTCTTCTTGTCATGGAGAAGCAACAGGTCAGCAGGTATGGGAAGATGCCATGATAGAATAGTATCATTCCATCATGAAGAATGATGTGTGGGATATTGTTCCAAGACCAGAAGGGAAGTTTGTAGTGACTTCCAAGTGGATCTATATGATCAAGCATGCAACTGATGGAAGTGTTGAGAAGTACAAAGAGAGATTTGTGGCCAGAGGATTCTCACAGGGGGAGGGAATTAATTATGAGGAGACATTTTCTCTTGTAGCCCGATATACTTCCATCCGTACTATCATTGCACTAGATGCATCCATGGGTTGGAAACTACAACAAGTGGATGTAAAGACAGCCTTTCTCAATGGTTGAAGAAAGTTTGGTATGGACTAAAGCAGGCAGCTCATGCTTGGTACGAGAAGATGGATGGATTCTTAATAAGTTTGGGCTTCAGAAAGAGTGTTTTTTAGCCAAATCTATGTTATCACATTGTTGGTGATGAGTGTTTGATCTTGGTCCTATATGTGGATGATTTATTCCTCACTGGTTCAAAAAGACTTATTGTGGAATGCAAGTGTGCATTGACTTCTAAATTCAAGATGAAGGATCTGGTTATGATGCACTACTTCTTGGGACTACAAGTATGGTAGAGAACTTATGAGATTTTCCTGAGTCAAGGAAAATATACAATGGAGATATTGAAGAAATTTGGTATGACAAACTGCAAATCCATGACTACACATGATGGTGATGGATCTGAAGAAAATGAACGAGGCTTCTATTGATTCAGGCAAGATTGATCCACATTTCTACCGACAATTGATTGGATCATTGATGTATATAGTTAACACCAGACCTGATATATGCTATGCATTGAATGTACTTAGTTAGTTCATGAGTTAGCCAAGATAGACTCACTGGATAATAGCGAAGCATGTATTGAGATATCTACGAGGCAAATTTGGATATGGCCTAAGATATGCCTCTGGTGTAGACATGATATTGCAGGGATATGTCGTTGCAGATTGGGCAGGGAATGCAGTGGACTGGAAGAGCACATCCAGTTGTTGTTTTACCTTGGGGTCTGCCATGGTTTCCTCGTGCAGCAGGAAACAGAGCTTTGTGGCTTTAAGTACTGTAGAAGCAGAGTATATAGCGTTGAGTGTGGTAGTCTGTAAAGCAATGTGGCTTTGCAAGCTCCTAGTAGATTTATTTGATCATGAGATGGATTATAGCAATGTTCATTGTGATAACCAGAGCTGTGTGAATCTCTATGAGAATCAAATGTTTCACGATAAATCAAAACACATTGAGATCAAATACCATTATATCCTATACATGGTACAGAGGAAAGCAGTACACGTGTAGTACCTTCCTACACATGAGTAGATTGCAGGTATCTTCACCAAACTACTTGCCAAAACGAAGTTTGAGTACTTTTGTGAGAGACTTGGCCTGGTGGAGAATGTCTCCCTAGCTGAGAGGAAGTGTTGATGATTGTTGCATCGTGAGACATCCTCCACGATACGTTCTCCTCTGTGACTGAGTTGAGTCGACCTATGAGAGGGCCCAGTGTTGGGCATGCCCATGTGATGGGGCATCGTTCTCCTTTGTGTAAGATTTGAGTCGTCCCCCAGTGGTTGGGTGTGCCCATGTGATGGGTGTATCGTTCTCCTCTCTGTGAGAGTTGAGACGATGTGGTACTCCAGATGATTCTCCTATGGACTCAGTTGAGATAGAGATCTGTTGAGTATGACGTCCCTGTGGATGAGCACAAGTGGAAATGTCCCTAGTGGCTAAGCACTGGTGGACGTGTGGATCCCTTGCTATATTGTCTAAGTCTAAGATTTACTTTTAACCTTAATTGTGATGTAAAGGGTACAATTCGACCCCACAATATGTGAAAGATAATTAATGTTTATTGTAATAAATAATTATATTTATGAGTTATTGAGGTCGAGCATGTTGTGCCAATAGACACACCTTTTGTTGTGTCTGGTCTTGTATAAGTAAAGGTGATTTCCCCATGGAGGAAACACACTTGTCACTTATCATGTCATAATTTCAGCAAGAGCATTTAAGGCTGAAGTGCACACCTCTCTTGGGCACTAGTTTCAAGGTGGTAGAGCATCGCCTTGTGTGCATTAGGCTCTTATGGTTGGGGGATCTTCTCTTGAGAGTATAGCAAAGGATTGTTGGGTTTTCTTCCCTTGAGTAGAAGGGTTTCCCAAGATATTTCTTGTGTTCTTGTGCATGGTTCTTCTTATGATCTTGGTTATTGCAACACTTTTGTATGGTGTAGCTACATTTTTTTATGGTTCAAGTATATGTAAATGAAATAAACCTCATGCTTGAGCCTAGCATAATGAAAATTCAACAGGGGGGGAGGGGATACACATTTTGGCTCACAGTTGGCCAACAAAGTTCATATATTACTAAGACCATAGAGCCTTGCATCATCACTTTCTGTATATTTTGTACCATTCACATCCACTACAAGGAGAACACCTTCTGGCGGAGGTTTTTTGCGAAGGTTTTTAGTGTTACAAAATTTGGAAAAAATTTCAAAAAAACCTCCACTACCACCTCTTCTATTGACCGTGGAGGTTTTAACAGGTGTTCCATATAACTAAAAAAATTGGGTAGGCGGAGGTTGTAGTGGAGGTTTTTTTTGGTGCTTTTATTATCAAAATGCATCGATGCGCTATTTACAAGCATGCCCCAATACGTTAATATAATACAAATGCACTGGTGCATTTATAATTATTCTGCACTGGTTTCACCTTTTTCATTGTATGCATATTATCAATGCTCTTATAATTCCTATGCACTAGTTCCACCTTGTTTGCGTATGAGGCTGATCCAAGTGGATATCGGTGGCCACCCACCTATTCCACTGAATCAAAGCACAGTTTTCCATTTTGGCTATTTTGATACACTTTTTTCGGGTCTTGAACTTCTGGGCCCATTTTGAGGCCCTAAACAACATTTTCTAGGTAGGGCAGTACGCAACTATTGTTTGGGCAGACCTAAATGTGTACTTCTTGGCTAGACCTTTCCAATGGGCTATCGAGTGTGTTGAATGAAAATCGTATGCAAAAGTTATGACCCTGAGAAGTTGGCGTACTGATTATCCCCATCGGGGCCCACAAGTATTTTGTGTTGGGTATGTGTTATATTCTTTGCATGTGTGTGTGTGGGCGCATCATATTCGACAACTACAGAATACCTAAAATATTGTATATATTGTATTGTGAATCGTGAAATTAATACAATGAAGAGTTGAAAGGTGTGGCACCAAGGAAGGTTGGTTTTCTCCTGGTTAAGGGTTTCTAGCGTAAATATCTGTGTATTGTGTGTATGAGCCATTGATTAAATTATGTTTTTCTTAAGAATCTGTATGCATTGCTTTACTGCATAGGTTTAAAACTTACATTTTGGTGTTTCATCTCATAGGGTTAGGTTTTTGGATGTTTAGGGTTTCCTCATTGATTCTTTATGATAAAAGGCCTTTTGGCCTCATTATGATGCATTGTGGTGAATACACATAGCCGTCGCATCTCTTCTCGGAGATCAACTACCACTATTCGAGGGAGTTTGTTTCATTTTGCATTTTTTTACAGTTCAACACATTTCATTTATTAATAGGAGTCAAGTTTCATTGTATCTCTGTGTTTTTGTTATAACTCTATATTTCATGCCGTTCCATTTATAAATGCATATCAGTGGTATCGGAGTGGTCCACTCTTTATTTGTTTCTCTGTGCATGTCCCTGATGAGGTCAAGGTATAAGGAGTTGGGACTCGAACTATTTGAGCCTTTGCAGTGTTGATCGTAGAGCCTGCAACTAGAGCGTTAAAGAGTTTGTAGAATAGAGAATTTAAATGGATTGGAAACAATGAGTTAAATGGGCAATAATTTGGAGCAAATCGCACAGTAGACAACAATAATAATAAGGGGGCATATATCTTTATTTCTCTATCATAAAAAACAATGAAGAAAACACAATTACAATCTACTAACTAAACACCTCTCGGGCTTATCAATTTAACTAGACTACAATCAACGTATGCAGGGAGACAAAACACCAATCATTTGGTAACCGTAGCTACAATAGAGGAATCTGAAGAGAGTGTAATCGTTGAGCTGAAATCGTCGAGTTGAGTTGTCACTATCCAAAAATCTCTACCTTGACAACAATTTTCTGATAATTCCCAACAAATTTAATCATCCCCTTTCTACAAGCCAAGAGAAGCCAAACTCCACATCAACTTCTCTAACAGTATTGGTTTTGTAAACATGTCTGTAAAAATTTTCTAGGTATGGACCTTCTTAAGAACTACGCCACCTCCATCAACAACCTGTCTCACAAAATGGTACTTAATATCAATATGCTTAGTCTTGTTGCAATAAGTTGGATTTGTGGCCAAATGGACAATACTTTGACTATCACATAATATATACACATGGTCTTGTACCCTTCAAAGCTCACCCAAAAGATTCTTTAACCAAATTGCCTCCGTGCATGCATGTGAGTCAACAATATCTTATGCCTCGGTAGTGGACAAAGCAATTGTTTCATTAATCTTTGACATCCAACAAATGGATCCTCATGTAAGGGTAAAGACATAACCTTAAGTAGACCTCCTCTTATCCAAATCACCTGCAAAATATGAATCAACACAACCACAGACTCTATCATTACAACCATCAAAAGTGAGGCAATAATTGCTTGTGCCTCTTAGATATCGAAGCAACCTTTTCATTGTTTCCCAATGTTCTCTACCTGGATTTTCCATATATCTACTAACAACACCAACTGCATATGAAATATCTAGTCTAGTACATACCATCCCATACATTAAACGTCCTATTGCATTTGCATGAGGTACATGAGACATATAATCATTTTCTTCTTTACTACTAGGACATAATTCTGAAGAAAGCTTAAAATGGGTAGCCAAAGGGACATTCTCAAGTTTCACGGTATTCATACCGAACTTCATGGGTCTTTTCTCCACACATTTCTGTTGTGATAACCAAAGCTTGCCATTTTTCTTGTTTTTGTATATTTCCATGCCAAAAATTAATTTTGTTGTGCCTAGATCCTTCATATCAAAAATCCTAGCCAACTGAGCCTTTAACCTGTTGATCTCAACCATGATTTTGCTTCCCACAAGCATATTGTCAACATATAACACTAAGATAATGAATATGCCATTGAAACTTTTGAAGTAAACACAATGATCATACTCACTTCTAGTAAAATTTTGGCTTTCCACGAAGAAATCAATCTTCTTGTACCATTGTCTGGAAGAATGCTTCAGGCCATACAATGACTTCTTAAGCTTGCAAACAAATCTTCTCTTGCAATATTGAACACAACTTTCTAGTTGTTCCATATATATCTCATCATCCATATCTCCATGCAAAAAGGTTGTTTTAACATCTAACTGCTCCAACTCAAGATCAGATAAAGCAACTAGTGCTAACATAGCACAAATAGAACCAAATCTTAAGAATTAGTGAAAAGATTTCATGGAAATCAATACCTTCCATTTGGGAATGCCCTTTTGCAACAAGTCTAGCTTTGTATCTTTCATTTCTGCCATCAACACCCTTCTTTAATCTGTAGACCCACTTACACCCAACCACTCTTCTGTCCTTAGGGAGTTCTACCCGGTCTCATGTCGTGTTCTTCTTCAAGGCATCCATTTCTTCTTCCATGGTTATTTTCCATTTAGCACTTTCAAAATCATCCATTGCTTCATGATAACAAGAAGGTTCCCCATCATTAGTAATCAATGCAACAGATGAAACATAATCTTCATACCTCTTGCGAGGATTTATGTCCCATGTAGATCTCATCGAGGCTAATTGTGGTGTTTCCACATCTTATTCTTCTTCAGAAGTTTCTTCTTTCTTCCTTGTTTCTGTAGATGGTTAAGTCTCCAACTAAATTTATGGATGTTGTGGTACCTATTCATGTTTCACTTCAACCTTTTCAACATCTTATTTAATGAGAGAAGATTCACCAAACACTACATCTATGCTAATGATGATTTTGTGGGCAGTAGGATCCCACAATCTATATTCCTTAATTACATAATCATAACCAACAAATGATCTAGAGTCTAAATTTGAACTCTGATCTTTAGGAATAAGGGCATAAACATCACAACCAAATATTTTCAAATTTGAGTAATCACAAGGGTGGCCTATCCTTACCTCTTCGGGAATTTTATAATCTATTGCAACCAAGGGTGACTGATTTACCAAATAACAAGAAGTTGTGACTACTTCTACCCACAACTCTTGTTGCAAATTGGCATTACTAAGCATGCTCCTTTCTTTGTCTAGAAGAGTCTTATTCATGTGTTATGCCACACCATTTGCGAAGGAGTGTATATAGTAGTTTTATGCCTTCTGATCACAACTTCCTTACAATATTTCTCAAATTCCAAGGATGAGAACTCACATCCATTATCTGTTCTCAAACACTTGATTTCCCTACCAGTTCCCTTTTCAACCAAAACTCTAAAATGTTTAAATACATTAAACACAACAACTTTTCTCTTTATAACATAGACCCTCACCTTTCTAGAGTAATAATCAATAATTGTTACAAAATATGATGATCCTCCAAAAGAAATTGTGGTGGATGGCCACCAAATATTTGAATGAATATAGTCAAGAACACCTTTACTTATATGATTGCATGTTTTGAACTTCTGTCTACACTGCTTCCCAAAAATACAATGTTTGCAGAAATTCAAATTCAAGGATTTCAAATATGGAAGTAATTTGCGGTTTATCAATACCTTTAGTCCTTTTCGCCCATATGACCCAATCATTGATTCCATAAACGAGCAGGTTCATTTGCATCCTCTAATGTCATCGTTTCTTCATTTACTTGAGTGCTTCCTTCCAGGTTTTAAAAGTTTCCAATCTTCGTGGCTTTCATAACCACCAAGATGCCCTTGGACACTTTTAGTGCTCCATCTTGACCTATAAACCTGTAACCTCCAGAATCCAAAACTTCCAAATAAATTAAGTTCTTTTTAAGTTCAGGTACATGTCTAACCTCTGTCGGTGTTCTAACAATACTGCAAATGTTTTAAGCTTAATGCTCCCAACCCCAACAATCTTACAAGGAACATTGTTTCCCATGAGAACATTACCCCCATCAACATCTTGATAAGAGGAAAACCAACTCCTATGTGGACACATGCGATGTGAAGCCCCATAATCTAGTAACCATTCTTCATGATAATGAGAGACAACACAAATGGATAAAACTTCATGAACCATACCTGAACTTGACAAAACTGGAATTGCTTCCTTACTGGAGTTTTCCTTGGATTCTTGTCTCTTCCAGAAATCCTTCTTGAGATGCCTTGATTTACCACAATACCAACACCTTAGCTTAGTCTTCTTTCCCTTTGAATTGGATCTGGATGTACCTCTTGATTTCTCCCCTCTTTATCTGAGTTGACCTCTAACCACCATTGCTTCTAGTGTGGAGGTTTCTATACTGAATTTCCTCCTCATCTCCTTGGAAAACAAAGCACCCACAATATATCTATATTCAAGAGTATCAGTTGTTCTAAAGCTAATGGAGGTGACTAAATTATCCCAAGACTCATGCAAAGAACACAACAATGTCGTTGTCGTATCTCCATCATCAATTTTTGCATCCATGCTAGCTAATTGACATATGAGAGTATTAAATACATTTAAGTGATTAGCAATTTTGGTACCTTCTTTCATTCACAAACTATATAGTTTCATCTTCAAGTAGATTTGGTTGGTTAGGTATTTCTTCATGTAGAGGCTCTCCATTCTGCTCCATAGGCCTGTTGTTGTTTCCTCTCCCATGATATTGAAGAGGACGTCATTGGCCAAACACAAGCGAATGGTGTTGAGAACTCTTGCATAAAAATATTATGATTCATCATCTGACATATCCGTCGACTTCCTTCTCTTTCCATCCAATGGTTTGTGTAGTCCTTGTTGCACCAACAAATCCTGCACTTTGAATTTCCACAACTCAAAGTTGTTATGTCCATTAAATTTCTCCACCTCGAACCTTGCGTTCGTCATTTTTTCCATTCTCCACAGACTCCCCCTTTGACTCGACCCTTGGATCTTCGAAAAACCCTTGAATGGACTCCTCCTCCATATTTTTGCACGTGGAAATGACTCTTCTTGACACTCTATGCGTGGGTATGGCCCTTCTTGGCTCTTTGCACATGGATATCGTCATTCTCACCTCTCTACGTGTGGGTATGGTCTTTCTCGACTTTCTATGTGTGGGTATGGTCGTTCTTGGCTTTATGTGCATGGGTATGGTTGTTCTTGGATCTATGCGCACGGGTATTACCTCCATTGGAGCTTTGATACCACTTGTTGATCACAAAGTTTGCAACCAGAGCACTAAAGAGTCTTAGAATAGAGAATTTAAATGACCTACAAATAATGAGTTAAATGGGAAATAATTTGGAGCAAATCGCATAGTAGATAACAATAATAATAAGGGGGCATATATATTTATTTCTCAGTCATAAAAAACAGTGAAGAAAACAAGGTTACAATCTACTAACTAAACACCTCTTGGGCTTATCAATTTAACCAGACTACAGTCAGTGTATGCAGGGAGATAGAACGTCAATCGTTTGGTAACCATAGTTGCAACATAGGAATCTGAAGGGAGTGTAATCATCGAGTTGATTTGTCACTATCCAACATGTAGGACCGTCCTCGTCGACCCTGATGACCTCCCATGGTGGAACAAAAGACATATGATGGAGAAGGAGATCCTATTAAATTGTTTCTCGAGGAATCCTTCATGCAACAAAGGAATGGGATGATGGATAATTTTTCCCAGATCCTTCGACGACTACCAACAACCGACGCATCTTCATCAAGTGGCCACTTTGGAGGTGTTTCCCCCCTCAAGGTGCAAGTTAGTTTTGATATTCTTGTATTCAAAGATCAAATAGATGAAAATTCTCTAGATAAATGGTTGAATATCTTTGAAGGGTAATTTTTTGTCCATAATTTCTCTGATAGAGAAAAGATCACCTTTGCGCTCCTTAAGGTTGTCCCCCATGTTAAGGATTGATGGGAGACTTACTGTGAACAAAAGGCCATGGACGAATCCACAATGTTTGCATTTGTACCCTCTTCAGGTTCTTTTAGGGATGTTATTAAGGAACAATATTACCCCGTTGGAAATGATGACCAGTATACAAAATGGACCACGCTACGGTAGGAAAGGGACCAAATAGTGTGAGAGTTCATAAATGTCTTCCATACCTTGTGCACCAAGCTAGGTATCAAAGACTCTGAATGACACCTGGTGATCAAGTATCGTGGTTGTTTGCATCGATACATCCAAATAGAAATGGAGTTTCTAGACATCACATCACTGGGCACGACTTATCGATATGTTGTCAAAATTGAGCAGGAATTTAAATAGAAGAAGTGATATTTTGGATCTGCAAATTCCTTACATCAAAAGCAGGGCAAAGGCAGCCCCAACCTGCAAAACAAAGGATAGAGCAAGGATGGACCACCGCAGGTCAACCATTCCAAGCCGCAAACAAAGAAGGGTAATGGGAAGACGAAGAAAGACACTGGAAATTGGTGTGAATTCCATAAAATCCCCTGACATAACACCGATGAATGTCGCTCAAAGAAGTCATTGGTGGCTGAGTTGAAAGCCTCAGAGTCAGATGCGGGATCCAACTCAAAATCAGAACTAGACAAGGGGAAGTAGATCATTGATGTGGAACCCAATGCCACAATCTCTACCACCAAGGTCCATCCAAGTGAACCTGAAGAACCATAGGAAGGGGAGCCCCTTTTCCACTCACATATGTGGGTGAAGAGTGCTTCACTGCACTTCATTGTCGATAGCAAAAGTCAAAAGAACCTCATATTAGCAATGGTTGCTAAGTGGTTGGACCTGCTGACAACACCACATCTGCATCCTTAAACCATCGGATGGCTCCACCAAGGGAGAGATCTTTGTGTCATCCAACATTGTCGCCTACCCTACATAATCAAGCCCTTCAAAGATGAGGTATTGTGTGATATCTCCCCCTTAAATTTTGTGATGTTATTTTAGGCCAACCTTACTTGTGGAAACATCATGCTTTATATGATTCTATACCTTTCAATGTTATTATTACTTTGGGAAGATAAATGTATAGGATACTAGAGATAGCTCCACCTACCACCATTTCTTTGGTCTCCGCTAAGCAATGCAGGAAGGTCATCTCCCAGACCAAGAAATTTGTCTTCTTTATGATTTGCTCTCAAAGTGAACATAAGGTAGAAGCCATGTCCATGACCTTTGCACGGGGCCTTTCCATGCAACAAAATCAGGTGAACAAGGCCATGGAGAAATACAAAGACATATTTTCCTCACCCACTGGGTACCTCTGCATTGTTAGGCCATGCATTCAATCGATCTTACCCCCGACACACCTCTATCCAATGGGCTAGTCTATCGTCGCTCTCTTATGGAAAATGAGGAAATTGAATGCCATTTCCAAGAGTTGCTTGAAAAGGGGCACATCCAAACAATCTCTTCACTCTACGGAAACCCAATTGTACTCATGTAGAAGTAAGACGAGACCTGACGACTCTGCATTAATTACAGGTTCCTAAACAAAATCATTACGAGAAGAAATTGTTGCAAAAATCCCATCCATTTGTAGTGTCTTGCTTGTTGAATCTTACTCTAGTCCTGCAAATATTTCATAGGTTGGTAATTGGTGTGGATGATGGTTTACTTTCCCATCAGGGAGTGCTTTCATTTCTTAACAAGTTGCACTAAAGACTAGAGCTCCTTGTAATATGTGGGGTATTTTATAATTGTTCCATGAACCAGTTCAAAATGATAGCAAACATGCCTACCTCCTTGCATCAAGAATGATCCTATAACATATCCACTTGTGTATGTCTCCACTTCGAAGGGTTTCTTAAAATTAGGCAATGCAAGAATTGATTCATGACTAATCTTTCACAGTCAAAAACTGATACCCAATTCCCCAAATTGATGACCTTCTTGACCAACTCAAGGGAGCTAAGTACTTTAGTAAGATTGACATAAAGTCCGACTTGTTGGTTGTGGATCCTGATTATCTTCCTGATTCAGAGGTCCTTGCTTTCAGCCGTGTTTATACCCCATGAAGTATTTACACCCCAGAAGTATGTACACTCTTCCACGCGGGG
>JZKD02S1677675.1:63111-80240 GCA_000966675.3 Picea glauca
CTATAAGGGAGGGTCATTATATCAAATAACCCCAAATTCCCTTGATGAGGATAATAAACCTCCTTCGGATCCCAAGGATAGAAATCAGTTAATGAAGAAAGGACCAATGGTTGAATTATCAACCACTCCCATGAATGGAAGCATGGCCAAAACTGTAGAATGTCATCCCGAAGTACCACTGGGTATGACAAGCCACGCTGACCGGAGTTCCCTTCTAACAGAAGGAACAGGATGGGTCAAGAACCATCCTGGAATAAAGAGATACAAATGGATAAGGAGAATGCATAGAGCTCTCTTGCGGATAATGAAGAGAAGGCCGCGAGCTTGATGCTGGGTGCGCATCTAATAAACCTCACTGAGGCCATAATAGATAAGGAAATCTCTTAAATTTTGTAGAGAAAAAAACCCGTGTAGAAGCTGAAACAAAGAAAGAGTCTTTGAGAATTGAAAGAGCTCCCTGGTGATATCATGGCTTGGCACGGGGGTGGCTAGAGTGCTAAGAATGAATGCCTCTAAGCCTATGGTCAGGTGGAAGGATGAACACCCATAGTCAGTTAGTTGGCTACCACCTATAATAGACAAGTAAATCACATATCTTGTGTATTTGAGTGGTACTGTGAATTAAAGTTGGATATCCTATGAATGTTGTAGGGATAGATATGTTTGTTGAATGATTTATACTGTACCCCTTTTTGGTGTCTAATTGATAGTATAATTAGGCAAGTAGGAAATTATATGGATGGGATATGTTTTATACTCATAAATTCTTGCGTCCTATGGGGGATTAAGCTAGAGCCACGAACTGTGAGTTCGTCGACCTTGGGCATAATTTCATGTACACATGTCGAACCTCCTAGTCATTCTAAGTCCCTTGGAGGACGGAGTTTGTTAAAGCTCAGGAGAGATAGTGAACATATGCACAAGCTCTCTGCAAGGAAAACAGAGACCAAGAACCACTTAAGTTCTAGATTTTAGGAATGAAAGTAGGGGGTGCCCTGAAGGATTCTTCCAATTGTTACATCCAAGAGAAAGAGCGCAAAGCTCTTAAGCCTTTCAGAACTAACAAAGCTCAGAAAGAGTAGCGAGATTGAAGTATCGAAAGGGAAGGATCCTTTGTTCGGATGACGAATGAAAAAGAAACTATTCAGAAAGAGCCAAGGTCCGTTGTGACCGTTGGATACGGAAAGGAGTGCGGGAGTTAACCTCTTGAGTTCTCCAGACTTCGCAAGTTCAGCGAACTATGAGTTCGTTGTAAGGGAAGTAAAAATCCCCAAAGTCCCAAAGTTAATCTGGACCATGGATCTCTGGATCCATCTCGACTGTCTGATCTATGAGATTCGAAGTCCACGCTCCGGAAGATTCGTGTGTTGGAGTGACCAAAACCCCGAAGGCAAAGTTACAGAGGACTTAGGAGACACTCACAAAGTTACCAAACACTCTGCAGCTCAGTAAGGAGTGCTTGAGTGAAATTTGCCAAGAGGGCACATACATGCCTTTGAGGAATAGAAGGGTCAGAGACATTCGAGGTCCGAGCAGTTGAAGCTCAGAAGAGAGAGTGCTAAGAGGGCACAAGAGTAAGACTTATTCCAAGTTCTGGAGCTCGGAAGAGATAAGCGCTTTTCAAAAGTGCAGATGAGGTCCAAGAGATGGACTTGTAGGAGGAACAAAGGCCGAGGCCTTTGAATACATAGAAAAACCTCTAAGCTAGAGGAAGTCGAAAGCTCAGGAGGAGGAGCGACAACAACCGTCATATCTAGAGAACAGGTGGTGCGAATCTATGGATTTCAGGTGAAGACCCAAAGTAAACGTCAACCGTCAAATCGTCCAAGAAGTAAATCTGAACTGTCAGATCTAGAGAACAGGTGGCATGAATCTTTGGATTTTGGGTGAAGACCCTAAGTAAACGTCAACCGTTAGATCGTTCGAGAAGTAGATCTCAACCATCAGATCTAGAGGACAGATGGCGTGAATCTGTGGATTTTGGGTGCAAAACCGAAGTAAACGTTGATCATTGGATCATCCAAAGTAAACCTCAAGCATCGGATTTCCAAAGTGAATCTGAGTCGTCAGATCAACAGCTCCGGGATATCCATTTGAGAGTTTCTCAGTTGAGATTTGAGATTCGGGAAGTCCGAAGTCTTGGAAATTTGAAGCAAATCCCAATCGTCCGATCAAACAAAGCAGATTTGAGTCGCAAGATCACCCGAAGTAAATCTCAAGCGTTGGATCACCAAGGCGAATCTGAGCCGTCAGATACTATCAAGGAGAAGGCAAGGATTGAGAGTTGGAATTCTGAAGTCTGAACTTCTGAAAATCCAAAGTAAATCTCAACCGTCCGATCAGTCGAGGTGAAGCTAAGTTGTTAGATCGTCTGAAGTGAATATCAAGCATCAGATCAACCGAAGTGGATCTGAGCCATCAGATCCAAGGGAGACATGGAAAAAATATGAGAACTTCGGATAAAGATCCAAAGTAATTCATAGCCGTCGGATCTAAGGGAGACGTGGCGAAAATATGAGAACTCTGGATAAATATCTGAAGTAATTCGTAGTCGTTCGATCTACGAGAGACATGGAGCAAATCTATGGACTCTGGGTAAAGACCTGAAGTAATCCTCAATCGTCAGATCAAGAGGACACGTGTCACTGGATTATAGCCTCCAGATAAAAGTCATTGGGAAAAAGGGTGAATTTTGATATTTGAGATCTCAGAAGTCTGAAACCCGAAGGAAATCTCGACCGTTGATCGAGAAGAGGGCCACAAGGTCATTGATCAGTTTAAAAGGTCAACCACCCGAAGTAAAGGTAGGGTCATTGATTAGGAGGACAGGTGTCCATAGATCATCAACTCGGAAGATTGAAGTACGAAAGAGAGTAGGGATTTGACAGTTGAAATTCCCGAAACCCAAAATCACGAAGGAGATCTCGTCCGTTGATTTTGCAAGAGGTAAGATCTGATCCATAGGTCTGAGAGGGGCAGATATGAACCACCATTTTTCAAAGTGCCATCAAGATCGGGATATTAATGATCCCGTAGCATTGCGGGGATAGGAGTTGAACGAACATTAAAAAGTTGAGGGTGGGACGCAATTCAAGCCGTGGATTTGAAAAGAGGATACGTGGAGGCTCTAGGAGAATTGCGGGCTGAAAAGTAGTTTGATTCAAACCACCTTTGGCTGCGTCCACAATCACGCAGTCCCGTAAGGTCATTGGCCAAGGTCACATCAAGAGGGGGCTTATCCAGAAAATGAGCTAATACCCAATACTCTGAGATTTCGCGGAGGAGTGAAAGGGAAGGTCGTCGGTGCTCTTAAACCTACACCAAGAAGTTGAAAGGTTCTGTGTTTAATTACGAAACGAGACCATCAAGGTCTCTAAGAGTTGTTTGGCTTCAGAATCATAGATCCTTGACCAGGAGGTCGGACTGGTTCCCCGAATTTCCAAATTAGAAACCATGAACAAAGATTTTGTCCTTTAAGAAAAGAGAAAATTTGTATGCCCCACCATGGGTGTGTTATAGGATGAGAGTCTCCTCTATGTTCATCACAGCTACAACAGAGCTCTCCATATCTCAACCGACCACATCCCCTTTGAGGTGGGACTAGGGTTTGGATTTAAACCATTGGATCCCATTGATGTCACACTACCCCTTACGACCACATGGGAAGAATATTCCCATGTTTAGTCTGAGGTCGATACAACTACCAAGTTTATTGAACATTTTCAACACATCTGCCAACAGGTCCATGATATTTTGCAAAAATCCAACGCTGAGTACAAGCAACGTCATGATTAACATTGGGTGCCACACAAATTTTAGGTTGGAGACAAGGTTTGGTTACATTTGTAGAAGGAGCTCCTTATAGGAGCTCATTAGAAGCTTCATCCACTTTGTTATGGTCCTTACACCATCACCAAGGCTATGGGTGACAATGATTTTGAGCTTAGTATTCCACCCTTCTTGGTTTGCACCTGGTGTTCAATGTGGACCTCCTTCGACCATACTTTCCACCATTATTGGACACATCAGAGATAGCAAAGAAGTTGACACCAACAGAGCTCAACCATGATTGTATGGAACAAGCAACCATTGATCAGATCACAAACACATAGGTTAAGGGCACTCACCAACAGAGGATCCAACTTCATCGGGTTGTTAAAGTAGGGCAACTTCTATACCAAGGAAAGTGGCTCACCCGGGGCCTATTTTAGCAAAAGTTTTCCCACATGATGGAGGCACTCAATGCAATGGAAACTATTGCTTCATAAGGGGGGAGGATTGAGCCAACTATTGAGTGCGCCAAACGGAGATCACGTGCAAAAGTTACGACCTCGGGAAGTTGGCGTACCAACTAACCCCATCGAGGCCCACAAGCCTTTTGGTGTTTCATCTCCTAGGGTTAGGTTTTTTGATGTTTAAGGTTTACTCATTGCTTCTTTATGATAAAAATGCCATTCGGCCTC
The DNA here is from genome assembly GCA_000966675.3 of Picea glauca. NCBI lineage: Eukaryota > Viridiplantae > Streptophyta > Pinopsida > Pinales > Pinaceae > Picea > Picea glauca. The sequence continues at coordinate 67,575 of JZKD02S1677675.1, forward strand.
ATTGTAACGCACTCTGGCGAATGCGCGTAGCCGTCACATCTCTTCTCAAAGATCAGTTAACACCATTTGAGTGATTTTGTTTCATTCTGCATTTTTCTACAGTTCAACGCATTTCATTTAATAATAGAATTCGAGTATCATTGTATCTATGTGTTTTTGTTGTAACTTTGTATTTCATTTCGTTCCATTTATAACTGTGGATCAGAAGCACCGATGCTTTTTAATTTTTGTACGCCCCGATACGTTAAGTTATAGTGTGCATTGGTGCGTTTGAGTTATCCTGAGCCTCAGTGCAATTAATATAGTGTGTGCCCCAGTGCATGTATAATTAATACGTACCGGTGTTTATTTATCATGTGCACCGAAGTGTAGTGAAATTTTGAATATTCAAGGTGAGATGTCGAAACCATTATTTTTATTAAGCACCGGTGCGTACATTATATTTAGAGTCTCGGTGGGTATAATAGATGTAACGCACCAATGCGTACATTATATTTAGAGTCTCAATGCGTATAATAAATGTAACGCACCAGTGTGTATATTATATTTAGTGCCCCGGTGCATATTATAAACATGAGCAGCGTACAAATTTGAAACGATAAATATTATTGTATTTTATGTCGTTACAGAACAATGTTTTTTCTTAATAGTTTGTACCGATGCGTTATTATAATTAATGTGCACCGATGTGTATGACTCCTCAAAACGCACCGATTTCTATATTATTACACTCATTGTCTAGTGAGTTCATAAGAATACAATGCACCAATATGTATATATTTTAATTAATTATTTTTTTTTACAAATTTTCAATTAATCATTTCAAAATCAAATGTTTTTATAATATATTGTTTTATATTTTTGTTATTGCATTTTGATATAAATTGTTAGAACAACAATTTATGATTTGAATTATATTGAAAACGAAATGGAACACATACATAAATATAGCAGAGAACACAGAAATACAGTGAAACCCAACTTCTATTAATAAATAAAATAACATAAAATTGTACAACACAAACTGGCTAGAATGGTGGTAGCTTATCTCTAAAGAGAAAGAGATGTCGACTACACTCATTTGCAAAAAGCTAATTACAAAGAGGTCGAAAAGGTCATTTTTTCATGAAGCCTAAAAAAACAAGAGGCAAAAACCCTAAACATCAAAAACCTAACCCTCGAAGATGAAATGCCAAAAGTATTGAGGGCCTCAAGGTGGTTAGTTGATACGTCAACTTCCCAGGGGCGCAACTTTTGCATACAATCTTCGTTTGGGGCGCATGATAGCTTATTTGAAAGATTTATTCGAGGATTACAACTTTTGGTTGGAGCTAGGACATGCCATTGCCAACCTTCGGCCCATCGAATGTCCAAAAAACACCATTTAGGGCCTTAAAATGGCCTTGGAAGTAATGAACTCAAAAAACCGTAGAAAAATTGCCAAGACAATAGAGAACCGTTGAATCAAAGGAATAGGTGGGTGGCCACCAATATCCACCTAGATAAATTTAGAACCTAATTGATAATTTTTCTTGATTTGCATTGTAATATCCCCAAATGTGCTAGGCAAGGATGTTAGTGTTTTACTATGTAAATTTGGTGTTGTACTTCTATCGAATAATTGTATTCATATATTCTTTATGCAGAAATATGATATATTTCTTTATACGCATAATTTGCATGCATCACATCAAGAGTACTTACATGTAATCCAAGTACACAAATAATGGTGGAGACAACAGTGGCATTCTTTATTAAGAATGGAGTTTGGAAATACAACAACAATAATAGATCTAGAACAGGGTTGTTTCCCTTCTCCCCAACTTCCACTAGTCTATCAAGGCCCACAACCTTCCTTCTAACTCCTGCGACTCACTCAAATGGGATCTAGACCCTCTTTGCATTGTACCAAGGGCCCACAACACTTCTCCTTCCCCTCACAGCCTACACTATACCCTCATGTATCCTCAAAGGGGTTCACAACCTCCCTTTAGTGCCTCGACCTATTCTTATGGACCCCCAAAGACCACCCGTGACCTCTTCCCACCCTCACGATCTACTCCACAAGATTCACAACCTCCGTAATGCACTATGGCCCTGCATAAAGGAAGTATATCGACCCTCCAAAGAATCCTCGCAAACCTCTGGGAAAATTGATACACCTTTGAAGCTGAAGACAAAACACAAAGTGGATATCCAATGGGAATCTTGCATGGATCCCCCTCTTGTCTAGATAGGGTGGATGTTGCACCGCCAAAACCAAACCAAACAGTGGAAGGGTTTTTCCAAAACCCCAACAAAAACCTTGGCTCCAAGAGCACTCCAAATAAAATATCAAATCATATTATGAGGAAGGTGAAGTGTTACATTTCCTTTATACTTCTCTAAACCCCTTCTAGATCTTTCCTCTTTTGACCAAATCCACATGACCCCTATTTCCCCTTTTAATGTTGAAAATTGATTAATTGGCTTGTAACACATTCATGGATGTCGGAAGTCCCTTTCTCATGATCCTGACCTTTATATCTTTTTGACCAGATTCCAACAAGCTATTACACTAAGGTGTTCCCTCCAATGATATGACCCAAATAACACCTTTAGTGCATTTAATTAATTTATACTCAATAATATATTTAATTTACCTGAATTGTCGGAATGCCATAGAACCAATAACGAACTATGTGGAAGTGATCTTGATGATGAAATATCATAAATGGACTAGGTTGGGCCTCATATAACTCCTCATGATTCGCTCGAGCCCATTGTTAACCTCCATTTACCCCTCTGGCCAAGCTAACATAAACCCATAGGGTCACCTCCAACTGTAAAGCAGGGGAATCCAAAAATGGGGACATTACAATCCTCTATTCACAAATATTGCTTGTCCTCAAGCAATGTCATCACAACCCCGTCGACTGAAACTGAAAATGATACTAGGGTCCCAAACCATCCTCGAAGATGTGAAGCATCCTTCGCTCATTGTGTAGTCTGAAAAGGTAGAAACCTCCTGAATATTGTCGATATGGAGAACAAATCGACACTACAAAAACTCAGTCATCTCCTCAAATAGCCGTTAAACTAGAGAACCAATGCCTTGCACCCCAGGAGTAAACTCCTGAAAATAAAAATCGACCATTGTAGAAAGTGATCCTGGCCTCCACCACCTCCCTAAGACAATCATGGTCTGCTCCAGTTGAACATACTACCACCGAAGTGAGGTGCTACAAACTCTCAATGAATCGTTGAAAAGTGAAACACCCTCCTCTAGATTGAATCCCAATGGAAAATCCAAGTGATTTTCCTTGATAAACATCCTCTCATCTCTATCAATCGTTGGACTGTCCAGCCATGTAATCCTAGGGTCCCAAGCTAATCTTTGAAAGGAACCACCATGCTGACACTATACCACTCTATTCACAATCGTTGGATGAACGTGTCCAGTCTACATCCCCCTCTCCTGGAATCCCATATTGAAAGACCTATATGAACTTAAATCACTATCAAGAATCTTAACCTGCAAAGGTATCTCCATGAAGCCAAAGTCTACAAATCCATTGCTAAACTCGATCCTACATATCAGAAGAGAAAATATGTCCTGCCATAAATGATAGGTCTCAACCCCACCTCTATTGGTGTCCCAGAAATAAGGTAGACCAAACACTATCATTTTTCTGCCGGCCAATACCACAATCCAAAGAAATCTATCAGTGAGATGAATCCCTGGATCCCATAGCCAATTTGGAATTCCATCACTTCCAATTCCTACTGATTGATGTTGTGCCATACTAATAACTATTGGAATCCAACCGATCCTTGTCTCTGAGCCTTGTATGCACTCAACTAATGGAAACTAGATACTAAGAATCAACTCTATGCATGCTAGTCTAACTTGCCCCTGCCAAACTGCATAGAGAAATATTCTCTCCCTACTCCTGATAATGTACTCCAACAATGCCTAGAGTCTAGACACTTTCATGTAAAGTAGCTATGCCATCTGTGGCACCTCGTGCTCATACAAGTCCCCAGGAAGTTATATTGAAGGTGTATCATGCATCGCCCTCATGATCATCTCCCTAAGTGTGGCCTCAAGGACTAAATATGTGTCACCTCTGTAGTATATCATGTCACCCTCAATCTATCCATGTCATCATGTGCACTAACCAAATACCCTAAATAAGAACTCGTTGTCGTGTCTATAATGCCCCATGTCTCATTTAACTGTCTCAAGGGATCCTCCCATGTCCTATGGTATATACTAAGAGCATCAAAGAATAGAAACACAAACCTATGCAACTCTAGGCAAATATGGTAAGCAGTAGGTGCGTTGGTCAATCCCAAGGGCATGGCCAAAACATCATAAGGATACATGTGAACAATCTTGTGAGTATCTTGGTCATTGACCATGTCCTGGTGATATTCCAGTGAAGATCAATCTTCGAGGAGTGTACCGCTCCATGGAACTCATCTTTATGTGCTAATGGACTATTTGAATAGTCACCTGGACTCCATGCTACTCCCATACCATTGCATTCCTCCAAATGATCCAAAAGAATCCAGAGAAGGCTAAGAATAACTTAGAACTCACAGAGGCAACTCAAAACGTTGAGAATGGCTCCAGCAGACAGAGAAAGGGAAAAAATTCAAATTTCCCAAAAATTATTGAAAACAACATGATTGTGAAGAGCGCATCACAAGCTTTCTAACGACGCAAACGGCTCTTCAAACGGAGTTACTATTTGAAAGATATTTGCGGTCAAAGTTGCAATCAAACAAGGCCAGTCAGTAGGGGACACATCATCATCCGTACTACTGACGTCAGCAACTAACATGGAAGGGTGACATCATCATACATGATATTGATGTCAGAATGCCACGTGGCAGCACCAGAGGCTGCTAGGTGTCACCCGCCAATGGGCCTTTCAGAGGTCCATGTGAACCAATAGAAAAGTGCCACGTGGCACCCCTAAGCAACCCCATGTGGCACCACCCAGGGAGCACCACGTGTTAGTACGGAGTGATAGGGAAACCACGTCAGCATGCAGGTTGGCGTATCAGTGGGCACCATGTGGCCCAATCATCGAGCGACACGTGGCAAACCAGAAATGCCCAATGTTGGCCCGTGAACGAAATTCATTTTAAAAAAAATGGCGGGTCCACCAAATTTGGCGGAGCATGCCAATTTTAAATAATCGTTGGAGAACCTTCTAGCGGGTCACTAAACTTAGCGGAGAAACAGATACATTGTACCATATATATATAATAAACAACCAAAATGGAGTCCAATGGGTTCGACCTGGAGCCTCCACCTTACCCAATGCCTTTATAACTCCACCATAACCAACGCGTCACCAGTGTTGCTTGGTATTATCCGTCAATTTTATTATTTAAAAACAACAATCAGCCCAGAGCCAAGGGGAGGCATGACCATACCATATGACTATGGGCACGGATTATGAGGTAGAGACTGTCATAATTGAAGGTTGCATAGGGCACAGAAACCAAGACATAATTCCTCTTGGGTCTAGGAGTGACAGAGTTGGATCGAAGTGTGGAGACAATCATTTTTGGGTAATTTGACGCCACAAATCCAGTGGTGATGTATGTTTTCTGATCTGAGCATTAGTTCTGCAGCTTGATTTCAGAATGAGGTATATTTTGTATTTTGCCAAAAAAAATTATTGAGTTAATGAAAGAGCCTACCCATTTGAGAGGAGGACCCAGAGACGTAGTCCACCAGGGATGAAATCCGTTATTAAGTTTTTGTGTTCAGATCTAATGCTATGTCTCTTAATTTTCAAGTTTTCCCTTCTTTAATGGTGCACTTTAATTTATGCTCATTTAATGCAATTCTTTATAAGTCACGATGAAAAGATCCTGGATCATGTTGGTATCAGATTAGTCGTCTTTGAGTTGAATTGTTGAGTGTGAATGCTTACTAGGGCCAAGCATAAACAGGGTGAAGGAACTCTTAAGACTTTGAATCCCGAAGTTGGTCGTGCATCCCGAAGGAAGAAAATGGTAGAAGAGGACAAGCGTAATGAACAAGAGAAAAACTTTCGCATGGTCTTTTATCACATGTTAGAAATGGTCGAGCAAATGTATGGAGATTACGAGAAGAGGATGAAGAAGAAAGGGAAGAAAAAGGAAGCACATGTTGATAATGATGCTTTGGTAAACCAAGGGGCTAGAGGAGATCCTCCTGAGCCTCCATATTCACCTTCAAGTTCTAGTTCTTCTTCCTCTGAGCATTCTCATCATCCTCATCATTCTAGCCATAAAGCCTCTTTTAAGAAACCATTATTAAATCTTGATGTAAAATTTGTTTTACCTATGTTTAATGGATATGTTAATCCTGAAAAGATAGATAATTGGATCCGATAGATTGAAGTGTATTGTCGTGTCCAACATATTGATGAAGAGGAGGTTAAAGTGCAACTGTCTTCTCTTCAGTTGGAAGGCACCGCTCTCGTATGGTGGGAGACCAAGCTTCAGGATAGAAGTAAGTGTGGTAATCTTCTTTCCTCATGGTAGGAATTTAAATCAACGATAAGGAAACAATTTTATCCATTAGGTTATTTACATAAAGCAATGATGGAATGGAAAACTTCAAGGCAAAGTAAAGGTCAAACAGTCCAAAGTTTCATAGAGGAATTTAGGAAGAAAGCACTTGCACAAAACATTCCTTTAGATTCCTATGAAACGTTAATGAAGTATATTGGCACACTTCACAATTATATTCATCATACTTTACTATTGTTTAACCCCATTAGTCTTGATGAAGTTTGTGTGCAAGCCACTCACCTTGAAAGCAGGGGTAAGAATGGACATGAGTAAAATCCATTCAAGCACTCTAAAAACCATTTCAACGGGAAAGGAAATGGGAAGGACAAGAGGATAGCTACATCAAAGAAGAAAGAAGGAAAACCCTCTTGCAGCCATTGCGATAAAATTGGTCATGATCGTGAACATTGTTGGAAACTACATCTAGAGTTAAGGCCAAAGCAGTTTCAAGGCAAGGGAAAGCCAAAGACCATTTCTACAGTGCACCATGATCTTGGTTCTGATTCAGGTGACGAAGAAAGGATCGCAACAGTTGGGATGCAAGGTAAAGATTCCTTTTATGCATGTTCAAGTTCTTTAAATGGATCACATGATGATGATAAAAGGAGAAGTGCACTATTCCACATAAGAGTTGTATCGAAGCATACGAAGATAGACACATTATTTGATCAGGGTTCCCAAGTCAATTTAATATCAGAGATACTTGTTAAGAAATTGGAATTAACCACAAGACCTCACCATAAACCTTACCCTATTGGTTGGGTATCTGATAAAGAAAAGTTAAATGTCACTAGGCAGTGTAGGTTGAGGTTTGTTATTGCTTTTAAGATGATAGATGAAGTGGATCTAGATGTGGTTCCTTTGGATGTCTGTGGTATTGTATTAGAGAGGCCCTATCTGTATGATAGAAAAGCTATCTTCTTTCAGAAGGAAAACAAATACCATCTTACAAAATATGGAGTGGAATACATCATTAAATCTCACAACATAAAGGACAAATCAACACTTGTTAGCTCAGGCCAAGTAAAAAGAGTTATAAACACTAAAAAGAATCTTGTACTCACGATTGTAAAGGGGGAATGCCATGATAGGTCTAATGTTGTTAATGCTCTTGATCATTTATATAAGAATGCATTTCTTGAGATGAGACAAGTCTTTCAGTGGGAAGGCAGCCAGCAGAAGACCTTTGACACTTTAAATATCGACATTGTGCCAATGCTCGCCTTACCTGAACTTCAGAAGCCATGAAAGTTTGAGACCAGTGCCAGTACCAATGTCATAAGGACAAACATGCTTTTTAGATCTCCTACTGTTACATCTATTATTTTGAAGAATGTTTCCTTAGATCATATCAATAATGATGGATGGTATCTTCTTGATGAAATCTTCAAAGATGTATGCGAGATCTTCCAGGGTTTGTAGGTGAAGAAGTTTTGTTTGCAGGACAACTTACTCCACCATTTGAGTAAACCTTGCTTTCCTTCCTATAGGGAAGTGCATGTAAATGAAGAAGCTTTTGTTTCAATTGTACTTAGTCATTTGGGAATTGTAATGTAGTTATAGGGATGGCATTTGCCTTGAAGGAAAGTATTTGTAACCATTATTGTAAAGGAATGTGCGTTGTACTTTTGTAAGCCCACTATTGAAAGGCCATGGGTGTACACACCACTTCTTATTTCCTCTTATCCTTGGGAAAATTTTTCAGTGGATTTTGTAAGGGGATTACCCATGTCTAGTATGAGTCATGTCTACTTATGTGTATCAATGGATAGGTTATGTGACAACCAAGTTGCTCATTTGTTATCCCAGTATGTAAGGGTCCATTTTGGGTTGTCCACGTTCATTAACTCCAGTCAAGAGTCTCGATTGTTAGGATAATATTGGAAAAAATTGTGGCAGCTCATGGACACCATGATGGGGAGGATCATTTCTTTCCATCCACAAGCCAACATACAGACATAGATGGTAAACAACACGGTGGTCCAGTTGCTTCAAGGATATTGCAGCCAACATCCTAAGTCATGGGATGATCAGTTACTGTATGCTCAACCTATGTATAATCAAGTCATGTATTCTTTCACTCGGGATTTGCCAGTTGAGACTTGTCTTGGGTATTCACCTAGGATCCCCTTGGACTTGCTGTATGGGAAAGATGTAAGGGAGAGAGATGCAGCCCACAATTTCATTCAGAGGATTCAGCAGGTCATCCAAGCAGTCAAGGAGCAGATAGAGGAAGATGTCATCCTAGATCGAATATTGAGGACTTCACAAAGGAATGACATTACTTATCTTCGAGTACGCCTAAATGGTACACAGTCCAACAAGGCATGGTAGATCGAGAAGGAAAGAGTGAGGGAGAAATCCCCTCACTTACCAGTAGATTGATGAAATCTTTTGGTGGTCCAAAAAGCTCTCAGTGGGAAGGCGTGATCCAAAAAGGATCCAGAGAAGGATAAGAATAACTCATAACTCACAGAGGCAACTCAAAACACTCAGACTAGCTCCAGTAGACAGAGAAAGGGAAAAAAATCAAAGTTCCTAAAACTCAGTGAAAATGACATGATCACGAAGATAACATCGCAAGCTTTCTAACGGTGCAAACGGCTCATCAAACAAATTTATGGCTTGAAAGATATTCATGGTCAAAGTTTCACTCAAACATGGCCAGTCAGCAGGGGACACATCATCGTCCGTATTGTTGATGTCAGTAGCTGACATGGCAGGGTCACATCATCGTATGGGATGTTGATGTCAGCATGCCATGTGGTAGCACTAGAGGTTTCCCTGTGTCACATGCCAATGGGATTTTCAAGGGTCCATGTGGACCAATAAAAAAGTGTCACATGGAACCCCCAAGCGATGCCATGTGGCACCACCCAAGGAGTGCCACGTGTCAGTACAGAGTGACAAGGTAGCCACATCAACATGCAGGTGGGCTTATCAGTGGGTGCCATGTGGCCCAATCATTGGGCAACATGTGGCATCCCAAAAATGCCCAATGTTGGCCCGTGAACGAATTTCATTTTTAAAATAATGGCGGGTCCGCCAAATCTGGCGCACCACGCCAATTTTAAATAATCGTTGGAGAACCTTTTAGCGGGTTGCTAAACTTACCGGAGAAATGAATACATTGTACCATATATATATATAACAAACAACCAAAATGGAGTCTGGTGGGTTCAACCCTAGAACCTTCGCCTTACCCAACGCCTTTATAACTCTGCCATAACCAACGCGCCACCGGTGTTGCTTGGTATTATCCATTGGTTTTATTATTTAAAAACAACACTCCACCCAGAGATGGGGGGAGGGCTGACCGTACCATACGACTGTGGGCACATATTACGAGGAAAATATTGTCATAAGTGCAGGTTGCAAAGGGCACGAAAATCGAGACATAATTCCTCTTGGGCTTGGGAGTGCTAGAGTCAGATCGAAGCATGTACACAATCATTTTTGGGTAATTAGACACCACGAATCCAATGGTGATGTATGTTTTTTGATCTGAGCATTATTTATGCATCTTGATTTCAGAATGAGGTATATTCATGTATTTTGCCAAATTCTTTTGCTGAGTTAATGAAAGAGCCTACCCATTTGAGAGCAGGACCCAGAGACATAGTCCACTAGGGACGAACTCCGTTATCAAGTTTTTGTGTTTAGATCTGATGCTTACGTCTCTTCATTTTTAATTTTTCCCTTCTTTAATGGTGCACTTAAATTTATGCTCATTTAATGCAATTCTTTATAAGTCATGATGAAAAGATCCTGGATCACCAAAGGTGTCTCCTCACATAGATAGTAAACCATACTCCTTCCATCATCACAAACACTACTATTGTTGAGAGTACAACCTCCAGAGTCCACGTACTGTCGCAAAAGAGTGGATTCTCCTCCTCTGGAACCTCCATGCACCATCGAGTGAGAGTATGACTCTCCCCTAAACTCCATCACATCCCACTGTGTACCACTACACCCCTTTGCGTACTACCACACACCACTACATATTTTTGTATACCACTGCATACAGTTGTATACCATTGCATATCATTTTGTTTCCTATATGTGTCATCGTATCAATCACTACACTAATGTTAGATGAACCTAGATCCCGAATGGATGTGTCCTCATCAGTAATATACTTGTCCCCACATTCCATGGATGCATATAATTCCTTGTTGGCTAGTCCACAAAGTACATGCTCAACTATCTCATCAGTGATCATGACTTGAGCCTTCAATGGGATATAAACAAGAAATGGCTCTTAATCACTATAATGCAAAACATGTGCATAATCAGAAACCTCTGGGTCATACCTCTCCACAAATGCCTGCAAACCTGAATTCTCCTCATGTTCAACCATCACACGAGTCTCCTCCATCAAATGATAAATGCCACTCAAATCCTCCTTGTTGATATTATGGTAGCTGCGAGAGGTATTTACCTCCACATGTAAACCTGACAAGGATAGAATACTCTGGGAAGTAAGAAGAAACCCTAATGAGTTGGCTAATAACCCTAGAAGACTTGTCGGCTCAAGAAGATAATTTATATTAGGTTATTAGCCTCCAAGAGAAGAAGTCGGCCAAAAATAATAAATATACTAAATAGACAGATACCCAGAATGAGAATTTGGCCCAGGCAGTTAACCAGAATTAGTATAAATACAGGAGGCTAGTTCTCATTCTGGTAGGCAGTCTCATAATTGTAGTGCCCAGTCTTATGCGCACTGCAGTGCCCAGTCTTGTGCACAGGTTTGAGGAGAGTTGCCATTGCAGTTGCTGTAGCTAGTAGATCACATTTGGCTTGGACTATCTCTTGGCTAGGGTTTGGACTATCTGATCAGCTCTTGTTGATGTGTTATCCTTGGGGAAAGGTGCGCTACCCTTTGTTTGGATATCTAGCCTAGGGTTTACTTCCGAAATGATTCTCTATCAAGGTTAAGGTGCTCGGAGGGTGGCTTCGGCCTATGGTTGGGTGACAAGGGTATTATCAATGGTAAAACGAGCACACATATTTCATATTCTAACAGGTTATGGGCCCACAACTCCTTCATTCAGTCTAAACACTGGAAGGAAACATAGCCGCTAGGATATTGAGCTCGTTGAGGAATTGTCGCTAGGGTTACTAACAGAAGCAGCTTCCAAGACACTGTCGCTGGGGTTACTAACAGAAGTAGTTGCAGAAACCATAATCCTCTTGTTGAGGCACCTTAAGTGAATGGATTGACCTAATCTCCAGATAGATCAGTGCTCTCTAACCCAACGCATCTCCTGATACTCTCAGCAAGCCAAGACGTGAAGTTTTTAGTTTGTGGTCAAATCTAGGGTTTGATCAATTCAAAGCATCCATGACTTATTCTATGAAGTCGGAAAACAAGTTAGATGGAGCCTCTAACTTCAGAGCATGGAAGACAAGGATTGACCTCATCCTTTCCAAGAATAAAGTGTTGGATATCGTGAAAGGAAAGATTGTGAAACCAGAGTTTGAAGAAGGAAAAGAGAAGGAACCACAGAATGTTGCAACTATAGAGAAGTTCAAAGATGATGGCATTAATGCTATGAGTATCATAGTGGAATTCATAAAAGACCACTTGATACCCTACATCTCCCATCTTGACTCATCGAAGAAAGTGTACAATACCCTAACAAAACTCTTCTCAGTCAGAAACATTGGACAAGTAATGAGTATGAAGAATGAGCTCTGTGACATGAAGATGAATGATAATGACAGCATAAAATCATACTTTGTGAGAATTTCTCAGTTAAGAGATCAACTACAGGCTATTGAAGAGATCATCTCAGAGAAGGAGTTGGTAAACATAGTACTCAATGGTCTTCCCAAGACGTGGGATGCATTTGTCGCACGCATGAACACAAGAAAGGAGTATCCGACATTTAAAGAACTTTGGACTTGTTGTGCTCAAGAAGAATCAAGGATTGGTTCAAAAGAGAAACCCCAAAAGAAGTATGATGGTCAAGCCTTCACAACAAGATTCAAGAACTTCAGGAACAAAAGAAAGTTTGGTTCAAGGAGGAAGCCAAATCAAGAGAAAGACATTTCAGAAGTACAATGCTTCAACTGTCAAAAGTATGGTCACTACAA
>JZKD02S1677675.1:81927-104593 GCA_000966675.3 Picea glauca
ATGAAGCCTTCACAGAAAATCAGTGTTCCAGACTAAAGTACATTTGAAATCAAGCATTACATTATCCATGATGAAGTCCAGAAAGGAGAAAGTGGTTCTCCAATACATATCTCCATAGATGAGCAGATAAGTAGACATTTTGGTAAATCTTCTATTCAAGATGAAAGAGTTTGCGTACTCAAGCTGGAGCTCGTGGAGACGACCTCCTTATTGAAAAAGGAAGAAATTACTCCCAAGTTGGGAGGGAGCACTGAAAATATTATTGAGGACATTCATTTTCAAGATTGAAAGATAGTCCATCTTGGACATATGCTTTCATGTTCAGAAAGTGGATTGAGATTTCTGACGAACAACGATTTCCCATTGTGGTTAACATGGGAAATGGTCCAGATTGTTGATGTATCATAGACAACAACTTCCCATTGTGGTTAACATGGGGAGTGGTCTAGGGCAGTCTCTCTTCTTGAGGGTTACTCAAGAAGATTGGCCTGCCTCGTCGAACAACGATTTCTCATTGTGGTTAACATGAGGAATGGTTTGTTTTGGAGGTTGATACAGGATAGTCTTTTCCTCTTGCGGTTAATAGAGGAAATAGTTTGGACAGTCATTCCTTAGTGTTTATACATTCTCTCCAGGGTGCACTTTGATTAGTGTAGGAGGAATGGCCCAGGGTGGGGAATGGTCTAGGCTCAACAATCAGAGACAGTCATTCCTTAGGGTTTATACATTCTCTCCAGGGTGAACTTTGATTAGTGTAGGAGGAATGGCCTAGGGTTGGGAATGGTACAAGCTCAGTAATCAGGGACAAACATTCCTTAGGGTTTATACATTCTCTCCAGGGTGCAGTTTTATTAGTGTAGGAGGAATGGCCCAAGGTGGGGAATGGTCAAAGTTCAAAAGACAAGACAATTATTCTTCCTTGGTTGAGAAGAATAGTCGAGATATCTCATTGTTCTACTCTGAGGGCAGATATTCTTTCAGATCTCACAGATGCGAGTGAAAGATTGGCCTAGATGATTCAGTTTATATCATAACATTGTTTTTGTGTAGGTTGGTATCAGATGATTGTTATGAAGACTGTATGACAGTAGATGTATACTACTGTGGTGGATGTGTTCCACTGTTCTTGACTATACGTTGTTGATCAAGTACTTGTGTGTTACTTGGTGCGGTAGTGTACCAATGGATTGTAGTTATGTACTACTATGGATAGACACAGTTGTGTTCTATTTTGTTTTGATTGCCTTGAAGACTATCAATGGTTTATTGGAAATAATTATCAGCCAGATGAATGATGAACAAAGATTTTCCATATTTTCTAGACATAAAATGGTTCAGAACATTTACTCTTCTAGATTAGAAGAATGGCTCTTGTATCACTCTGTGGAGTGAGCATCATGTTTGATTACTCAGATAGAGTATGGTTTCGAGAGATGATGCAGCTGATGATGATGATGGTGCTCATGATCTAGTCATGATCTAGTATGTATAACTATGTTGATGCTACCGGGTGAATGGTATGTTTTGTGCTCAAGACCATTACCTGTAATACCTCCCTAGCTAGGAGGGAGTGTTGATATTATGGTAGCTGCGGGAGGTATTTACCTCCATGTGTAAACCTGACAAGGATAGAATACTCTAGGAAGCAAGAAGAAACCCTAATGAGTTGGCTAATAACCCTAGAAGACTTGTTAGATCAAGAAGATAATTTATATTAGGTTATTAGCCTCCAAGAGAAGAAGTCGGCCATAAACAATAAATATATTGAACAGACAGATACCCAGAATGAGAATTCGACCCAGGCAGTTAGCCGGAATTAGTATAAATATAAGAGGCTAGTTCTCATTCTGGCAGGCAGTCTCAGAATTGCAGTGCCCAGTCTTGTGCGCACTACAGTGCCCAGCCTTGTGCGCAGGTTTGAGGAGAGTTGCCATTGCAGTTGTTGTAGCTAGCAAATCACGTTTGGCTTACACTATCTCTTGGCTAGGGTTTGGACTATCTAATCATCTCTTGTTGATGTGTTATCCTTGGGGAAAGGTGCGCTACCCTTTGTTTGGCTATCTAGCCTAGGGTTTGCTTCTAGAATGGTTCTATGTCAAGGTTAAGGTGCTCGGAGGGTGGCTTCGGCCTAAGGTTGGGTGACAAGGGTATTGTCAATGGTAAAACAAGCACACATCTTTCATATTCTAACACTCCTGTGATATGGATTTCATATATGACTGATTTTCTGATGTAGAAGATGAGGGATGTACCCAACTCAACTCCACACAAAGCTACTCAACCTGCATCTTTGATTCTTGAAGGGCCTTTTGCATGCTCTTTAAGGGATCCTTGGTAATCTTGAGCTATTGGGTAAGTCTGTCAACTTCCTCCTCCTTTCCTTTAAGCACATCATGGTACATCTCACCAAGCATGAGAAGATGATCTCTATTGGAAATTAGGTGTAGGTAGTTAAACTTCATTACTACCATTGCTTCTCTAAGCACCTCAAAATCCGCAAGGGGTAGCTTTCCTCCAAAACTATCATGTGACCTTGAAGCTCTGCAACAAAAATCCAACACCAATGTGTGTGTGTCATCAAAATGTCTCATGGTTGTCACAATTTTGTTTTTTCTTACCTTCAATTGCTATGTCCAATGATGTGGCTCATGGGAACAATCCTTCTCAATCAAATTTTCTTATTTGTCTTCTTCCTCACACTTCTCAAAATCAACTTTCTCCTTTATAAATAACTCCTGAGAAGGGAGATCGACCTCCAAAGGTAACTCTTCCCATGCTAAATCAACATCATACTTAGGTATAATCACACCCAAATATTCATAAGCATCATAACAATGATAAGATGTTGACATTGATCGGGAAACTGTATCACATGGGCCATTATCTTATCCATCACATATGCTAATGTCATTACCCTCACATGCCAACTCTATTGGTGTATCAAAGATCGTTTCCCTATCATCCTCATTGCACACATCCCCATCATAAATAGGTGTATGCCCATCCAAAAGGTCAATCTTTCCTTCATGAAGTGAAGTCTTTGCTTCACCAACTACTTCGGATTTGAATCTTTTTTTCTTCTTCTTCCCAAATAGAGGATTCAACAAATCATGATACTCTAACAATGTTGTGAGATTATTTTGATAGTCTGTTAGACTCTTTTGATAGTTTAGCATCAGTGGAAAAAAAAATTCCCCAAGTTCCTCATTGGTCTCCATTCTTGTTTCCCTTAACCACTGCTGAAATTTAAGTGTTGGTCACTTAATGACGCAATCCTCATTATTTCCCCTCAGGCTGACAAGATCTCTAGCTCTGATACCACTGTAATATCCCCAAATGTGCTAGGCAAGGATGTTAGTCTTTTATTGTGTAAATTTGGTGTTGTACTTTTGTGAAACAATTGTACTCATATATTCTTTATGCAGAAATATGATATGTTACTTTCTACGAACAATTTGCATGCATTACATCAAGAGGACTTACATGTAATCCAAGTACATATATAAAGGGAGAGATGACAATGATATTCTTTATTATGAATGGATTTTGGAAATACAACAACAATAATAGATATAGAATGGATGCTTATAGCAGCTACAACAAACACTACAAACTCAAACAAAAAACACCTCAAAAATGATGCCAATGTCTCCTCAACAGTGATTCCTGTCAACTGCAAGGCTACCTGAGCCTCCCTCAACCATATAAATACCCATAATAGAGATTATTACCTTCTCCCCAACTTCCATGAGTCTTCTAAGGCCCACGACCATCCTTCTAACCCTTGTGACTCACTCAAATGGGCTCTCATCCCTCTCTGCAGAGTACCAAGGGCCCGCAACCCTTCTCCTTCCCCTCGCAGCCTGCACTATACCCCTGTGGCTCCTTAAAGGGGTTCATATCCTCCCTTTAGTGCCTCAACCTATCCTTATGAACCCCCAAATACCAACCACAACCTCTTTCCTTCCTCGCGACCTACTCCACAAGACCCATAACCTCCTCAATGCATTATGACCTTGCACAAAGGAAGTATATTGGCCCTCCAAAGAAGCCTCACAAACCTCTATGAAAATCCATGTACCTATGAAGTTAAAGACAAAACAAAAAGTGGAACTCCAATGGGAATATTGGATGTATCCCCCTCTTGTCTAACTAGGATGGATGTTGCACCGCCGAAACCAAACCAAACAGTGGAAGGGTTTTTCCAATACCCCAATGAAAACCTCAACTCCAAGAGCACTCCAAATAAAAGATCAAACCATATTATGAGGAAGGTGAAGGACTACCCTTCATTTATACTTCTTTGAGGCCCCTTCTAGATCTTTCCTCTTTTGACCAAATGCACATGACCCTTGTTTCCCCTTTTTTATGTCGAAAAGTGATTAATTGGCTTGTAAGACATTCCTGGACGCCGAAAGACCCTTTCTCATCATCCAAACCTTTAGATATTTTTGTCCTAATTCCAACAAGTTATTACACTAAGGTGTTACCTTGAATAATATGACCCAAATAACACCTTTAGTGCATTTAATTAATTTATACCTAATAATATACTTAATTTACGAGAATCGTCGAAATGCCACAGAACCAACAACGAGTTGTGCGGAAGTGGTCCTGATGATGAAATATGGTAAATGGACTAGGTTGGGCCTCATATAACTCCTCCATTTGGGTTGAGCCCATTGTTAACCTCCATTTACCCCTCTAGTCAGGCTGACATAAGCCCATAGGGTCACCTCCAACTATAAAGCAGGGGAATCCAAAAATGGGGACATTACTTGTACCATTGTAAAGAACAGTTTGTGCTTAAGCACAACCATTTTTGCAAAAAAAATAATGTTAACTTTACATTTTTTTTTTAAATTATTGATCCACATGAAGGGAATGGGGTAAACCACCTTATAAGATCTTTGAATTTTGTATCCACAGAGGAGGAAGAGAGGATTGATTACTCTCAATATCCTTTGGATGGTATGGGAATCCATACCATATTCTATACTTAGGAGGATTTTGTTAGCCATTGACATACATAATTGGATTGTTTAAAACACATTGAATATAGATTGTTTAAAATTGAAATAAAGAGAGTTTTTGTTTTTTTTCACAGAATATGTATAATGACATTCATTGCATCTGGTTATTTTATTTATCAATATGCCATATATCGAAGACTATTGGTGCATTCATCTAATTAAAGTGCACCAATAAAAAAATCATTTGCTAAAACCTTCGGTTGCCCTCCTCTACTAGCAACCTCCACTATAAATGGACAAGAGAGAACTTTTTTTGGGACATTTTTCAAAAACCTCTACTAGAAGGTGTTTTCCTTGTAGTGACTAGAGAACAATGGAGGTGCATAAAATTAGTATCATTTTCTACTAAGAATTTAGATAGATTAAAAAAAAAAAAATTTGTTTTGTTCCTACGAGAAGATTGTAGTTCCTTAGAGTTGAAGATGGTTCTCCTAAAATAATGTACCATCATTGTCATTACTAACTTTAGGATTCACCATGTTAGAGTTATTATGGTTGATGCTTTGAATTCACAATACACAACTTTGTGTCTTCAATACATAGAGAAGGGGATGATGAAGATCAATGAATCTTCTTCGCTATGTCATGAAGATGGATCACATATCATAGATTTGAAACATCGATAATTATAACTCTAATGCAGTTAATCTCGAAGTGGATAGCCACATATTTCACATTTAAAAATCATGAATCAATATGTACCATCCTATTGATGGAAATATTGTATCAAACCTTTGAAGGCTTTCCTAGATGAGAATGGTTGTAGCATATAGCTAACTCCTGGATTTTCAAAGATTAATTTCCTAAACATCTCAAATTAAAAATTACATTAGGTGCAACATAAATCAATTTAAAAGACACATTTTGAGATATAATAACATGCCACATAATAGTTAAAAGAACATAAAATAAAGTTAAAAAACCTTCCACCTGCCAAAGCATCAAAGAACCATTTACTAGTGTTACTAGTCTTGATAGGAAACAACACACAAGCTTATTGAAATATAACCTCATGTAGATTAAAACCTTGCCAAAAATGCTAGATAAAAACATATATGAGAAAATCACATGTTCTACAAGCTAAGAATACAGATCATAGAAGGAAAAAAATATAAGTATTGATGAAAGGATGTGTTCAATTACTCGTGTCGAAGCGACTTCCATCAATGCTTCTTTACACCACCCAATGAAAAAAAAAGAATCCCAAGAACAAAAACCTCCTCTGTGAATTGCAATAAAATAAAAGGTTGGAAGTTATATTACCCAAAATGGCATTAAAACCTCTTTGTCATGTCTCGAATGGAATAAGCTCTAGGATATGGGGACTATGAATGTTCATATAGAAATTTTCATGAGCATGTTTTCTTCTTTGTGAATACTTTTAAACAACGGAACATCAATATTGTTATTAATGCATAGCTAGACTTTTAGAAGAGGATCCATAGTGGCCTAAACAGACCAACTACAATTCAAGAAATAACAACAATAATTCCTGTAACTAGAGAGACATTACATGTGATGGAACAACTTCAAGAGTACTCTTGTTTACCTTGAATTCTCTTTGAATATATTCTATAACGACTTGACAAATTATGGAGATTGATAATATTAAAAATATTCGGTCATGGATAGAGTGGTAGTGGTCAAACCAAAGGGCATGTTGGGTTATTTCATGCTTGAGTGCATCCTTCTTAACGCTAGGGGGTTAAGACCCAAGGTTCGTCTAGATTTGAAAAAAAAAACCCAAAGAATCGACATATCAATCTTTAGCCAAGGCTGAAGAAGGTCTCACCAGAGACACTATGAGGATCACATAGATCATTTGGTCTTGTGTCGAGGATGAAGGGCTAAACACACAAAGTTACATCTGGGTTGACATTCATACATTCCATAACTGACAACTTACTATTATTAATATGCAAAAACAATACACACACATATCCAAATGTCACATAAGTGACACATGATAGAGCATAATCGTTGCAACTTTATTATCATCCTCATTCCATCAATCACAAACATACATTAAGCAAATCATATATCGACAACAACAAAGTGTCATATTTCCTCAGAGAACTTCCCATATTTACAATACAATGTGGAATGTGCATCCCTTCATACATTTCACATATGACAAACCCATGCTATAGTCAAAGACATTACAATTATACAGAGGAGGCTCAAAGCAAGTTAATGGACTAGAAAAATGAACAACTAGCAGCAACCTAGTGAACCAACTGAGTGATTAACTCTCTTTTTGTTGCAATTGCTTCCTTTTATATCCTTCTTTGCTTTGAATCTATGTATCTTTCATATCTGCTCCACTCACTCTACCGACTAACAACCTCACACACTTTTGTCACCTACCTGCATCCCACTAGCCTTTCTAGAATCAAGGCAGCTCATCTCCTTTCTGCCTCCATGTTTCCTCGTGTTGTTGGAAGTAATCATTCATGGTGATTTGTTGAAGATTCTTTTCTTGATTTTGACGTGTGTCTTCTTGATTTCTGGCATGCATCACAAAACTCAGACCAACGTGCATTTGGTAGACATTGGACTTGGCACTCAACATCAAAACTCAGTCTGGTGCGTGCTTCTTGTTAATCCTCGTGTAACTGCTTATGCACACTCAAAACTAGAATAGTCATGCACAACTTCATTTGTGCGTGTGCGCAATATTAACCCAAAACTTTGGGTGCCAACATGCCCCCACCACTATTACTTATCTCATCTTCGAGCCAACTACCGTATGGAATTGTTACTACTAGAAATGAGTAAGAGCAAATCATCATTAATGACAAACCAAAGTATCAAACCAAGCTATGGTTGCAGTCGGGTTTGAGTAAGAGAAAATTATATGTCCATGTCGTAGTTGCAACTCGACATAGGTCCTAGAATGAGTTGAGAAGGCCCCAAGGTAAGCGATGGTTGTGTGATTCAGTTGGTGAGATGCTCGACTCTTCCCCTTTGCTAGTGTCTGTGACATCTCGAGTTGCGTGACCAAACTGGGAATCACATATCCTAGAATGTCTGTGAAGTTGGGCCATGGTAGGGGACTTGAACTGTGGGGTGGGATAATTAGTGGAAAGTGGAAAGGTAATATAGGGGTGGGATAATCAGTGGAAAGTGGAAAGGTAATATAGGGGTGTGATAATCAGTGGAAAGTGGAAAGGTAATAAAGGGTTGGGAGAAAGTTGGGGATGTGGGTGATGGGCAGGGGCGAAGGAAAGTGGGACGTGGACAATTTCTCCACTGATTGCATGGGTGGGAGTGGATCTATATAGAGTGCAAAATGGTCGAAGGGGTTTGCTAGAATGAGACAAAGAACCGACCAATGAGATCGATCTAGGAAGAAGTATAGATTCTAGTGAACCCCGACAGATGAAGAGATAACGATACATATATGTCATACTAGTGATGTGCCTTTTGGAATGTGGCATCATATTTTCTTACGTGCCAAGGCTATGGGTGATTTTTCTGAATTGGATTGCTTGAACCTTCAGTGAAATGTAGCGACATGTAGTTCAAATCAGTCCCATGTGAATCCCCTACCAAAGCTAGTACTGGGAACGTAAACAATAACTTCAACTTCAATTGGAAATATTGGGAATCTGCAAAAGCATCATTCAATCTAATCTGCCTATGTGAATTAAGTGTATATTGTGTTGTCGGAAAGGAAAATCATGCCACATATATATTCTGCTACCTTCTATACATCCTACACTAATCCTACTCTACCGAAATTCAGTACTGAGAAAGAGAGCTAAGTGACAGATGACCCCATTGGGTTGTAGTACACCTTCAACCAATAGCCATTAATGAGTCCTTTGAGCTCTTGTCCTTGTAATGTTTCCATCTTGGTGGCACCAAATTTACTAATGTAGACCAATAGGAAAGGACCCAACCAACGCATACGTAGTTTTCCAGGGTGATGTAAATATTTGTTGTCATACAACAAGACCAAAGATCTAAGTTGAAGTAGTTTATGGCAGATGTTGCGATCATACCATGCTTTGTCTCTTCTTTTCAACCACTTGGATGAATATGAATACCAGGCGATCCTCCTCAATCTCCATGAGCTCTTCTAACCTATGTTGAAGTGACTTAGTATCTATCATGGGTAGTGAGAGCAATCCTTAAGGTAAGAACCACAAATTCTAACGGCATGACCGCCTCTTTGTGGTAGACCAATACAAAAGGAGTGTGTTTCATCAGTCTCTTGCAATTTGTTTGATAGGCCCATAATATTGATGGGATCCTCTGGTCCCAGTCATCACAGTGCACATTACAAACCTTGGTTAAAGCATGGTCTAAAATTTTATTAAAAGCTTCAACTGTAGCATTAGCTTGAGGATGATAAAGAGTGCTCTTTTGGTGATTGATCATGAACTCCTGAGTGAGTTGTTGAATGGTATCATTCAGAAAATGTGAGCTCTGATCACTCATTATAACTTTTTGATCGCCAAATATGGTGATAATATTCTCAAAAATGAATCGTGTCGTTGTTTCTATTGTACAATCTTTCACTGGTGTGATTTCGTCCCATCTTGTTAGACATTTTGTGGTAGTAATAATATAGTGCGCCCCTATCCTGCGTGAGCTCATCTCTTCGGCAAGGTTTCCCAATTCGTTGACATACATCGCAGTGTTTATAATATTCCTTGGCATATGCAAATAGGGAGGGCCACCAAATCCCTATGCACTGAACTTTCCGCTTTGTGGCCTTATCTGCTTTGTGCCCTCCTGTAATACCCTCATGTGCTTCATACAAAATGGGATCTTATTCATGCTCCAGTGCACACCTACATAGGATGCCATCCACTCCCAACTTATACAATTTCCCGATGATCAACTGATAATCTACGTTACGGATCACCAATTGACGACATTGAGCTTGGGTATACCCCGGTGAAGCCTGTCTCGACAAGAGAAATTTAGCGATCTCAACCAATTGATCAGGAACTGCCTTGACACAAAAAAGTTGTGGATCTAGGAGTTCATAATCTAGACTTCAACTAGCCTCTCCAGTCTCAATTCATGACACATGATCAGAGTTGACATTATGTTTTCCTTGCTTGACCACAACCTCGAAGTCAAACTCCTAGAAGAGCAACAACCAGTGACATATTCGTCCTCCTAACACCGACTTGTTGACCAAATACTTGAACGCGAAATGGTTTGTAAAGAATTTGAAAGGGGTCCCCAAAAAGTATTGGCAAAACTTTTGTAAGGCATATACCATGGTGAGGCCCTGACACTTTGTTGTAGTATGATTCTTCTCTGCATCAGACAGCTTGCGACTAGATAGATATACTAGATAGTCAATATTACCTTCGCCCGACTACACAAGAACTGCTCCCAGCGCAATGGATGAGGCATCTACATGAATATGAAAGAGCTTAGACCAATCAGAAAAAGCTAGAATCGACGCAGTGACTAGCTTCTCTTTTAGAGTATCTAAGGGTTCCTGACAATATTGGGTCGAGACGTACTTGGTATCCTTGCAGAGAAACTTCTCTCGAGGGGCTACAATTTTTGCACAACCTTAAATGAACCATTGATAATATCCTGTATGACCAAATGTCACACACAACTTGCAGACCGAAGTGGGGACCACCATATCCAATATGGCGTCGATCTTAGTTTGGTTAACCAACAATCCATCCTTGAAAATAATGTGCCCCAATAGTGTGCCAAAGGGTGTACAAAGGATGCACTTCTTCAAATTTAATGAAATATGGAGCTGGCGACATCAATCCAACATCAACCAAAGGGTTTACATGTGTTCTTTAAACAAATTGAACATTGTTCAATCATCCAAATAAACTTCAAGAAACTTGTGCATAAATTCCTTGAAGGCCATGACCATTATTTGGGAAAATACTACGGGGGCATTCTTTAGGCCAAAAGGCATCACAGTGCACGCAAAAGACCCCCATTCCATCACAAAGGTGGTTTTGTCTTGATCCTCCTTCGCAATCTGAACCTGATGAAACCTCAAAAAGCCATCTGTAAAAGAGTAGGATTCTTGGCCTCCAACATTTTCCAGTACCTCATTGGTGAAAGGGGTAGGGAAAGGGTTGTGGACGCAAGTTGGATTGAGACTTCTCATATCTACACGGATTCAAATATCAACAGTTTTCTTAGGTTGAATAACCATAGGACTGATCCAATCAGACTCCTCCACGGGGACAATGATTCCAGTATCTAGCATCTGATCCAATTCTTGGTGCACTTTTTCCTTATATTTGGGATTTAATCGATAAGGCCTCCTCTTGACTGGTTTGGCATCTAGCTTGAGCTAATTTTTCATAGCTCCCAATGATCCTGCAATTCCCTTCATTTTAGAAAAGCTACAGGGAAACGAGTCCTCATATTTATTAGGTAGGTCAAATAATTGAGTGACGGTCTCCTTATCCCAATAATATCTAATGATGGCCATTTTGGGTGCTTCCTCTATGCTAATAATATGTTTCTTGGTCTTAATCGAACGACCATAGTCTTGCACAACTACCTTCGCTGCCTTTCCTTTTAGCACATGATCGTCTTCATATTCTTTGATTTGTACTCCCCGTGGTTCATCATCATCAATATTATCAACATCGACCTTCTAACAATGGACATCCTATTTCATTTTTTCTACTGACCAATGATATGAGCATACTACCCTAGGTGTGCTTTCCTTTGGCTGACGATGAAATATAAAGTGGTTAATCTAAAGGAGGGCCTTGCTTTGAGTCAAATCTTCTGATGTGAAGCGGATTGTCTAGGAAACATAAACTTACATGGGTCCAATCCATCGTTTTCCTCCTAAGTTCCTCTTGAATATACCAGCTCTTAGGAACCATATCCATAGTATGAATGAATCGATGGACCCATTATGTTCGAGGAAAATTCTTGGAGGTCTAGAATCGTTTGCAAAAATCAATGTGCTCATGGGGATCTTCAATGCCCTTGTACTGGTTGTCTAGTTCAAAATCCGATATGGTATGGAACCCAGATTTTATCAACTCGACCACCTATGCCTAGTCCTGAATATTCACGTAATGCATTTCCCACCACCGTGTAGGTGTCCCCTGAACAAAAACATGCATGGCCTGAATCCTCCATTCTGTTGGGATGACCTTCTCCATTTGTAGTAGGAATGCCTCTATTGGACCTATTCCATCAAATCACAGGGCATCTCATAAATCAGATCCAATCCAACACATTGCTCTAGTTATCTTTGCACATATGCGAGTAGAGACCTCATACAACTCGTTATGCTATCTTTCGATGGCATCTTCAGAGTCGGAATCATAGGACTTTATGCTCTGCCAACTTAACTATCCATCTGCAGTGGGATTGATGTAATCTTCCATGCGCCCGATGATCTTATAGATGTTCTCAATAACAGAGCTTCACGCATCCTCCTCCATAAGCTCATTGTATCTGTCCCCTTCATTAGGATCAAGAGGTGCGATCACGCATAGGGTGTTTGTCTCAAATGACACTTGCCTCTTCAAATTTAGCACTGCATTTTTGTTGAAGGCCTAGTCAATGCCAGGCAATGCAGGGTATGGATCAGAGTCATCCATAATCTCTATGACCTCGAAGTCAACCTTCATCTTCACCCCTTTTATATTCACCTCTACTTACTCTAGTCGACCTATAGGGTAGATCCTGTACTAATTTGCCAACCATCGCTTGATGGGAGACTAGACCAAACTCAGTTTCCCCGTCAACTCCCAAGACTTTTTTGACAAAATTTTCACGTCAGAACTTAGATCCAACATGGCTCCATCCATGTCATACCCACTAAGCTCAGTCGTCATCTTGAACTCTTTGCTAGTGCGTTTCTACTTGTTGACCGACACACATTCCTTTATAATAGGGGAGCTGATATAGATATGAATTTCGGCTCCTTCCCATATAAGTGGCTAACATCTGTCTTAACTTCCTTGCGACATTAGAATCATTGAGCAATATCAAACAACAACGTAAGAAATTGCTTACCTAATCTTCGATGTTTGTCTCGTGACCCGAGTAGTGTAATGCTTCTTCACCCGCTGCATGCTTTAACTCCTCAAGATGATGTTCCTCAATTTCTCTTTGCTTGGTGCATCACAACTTTTCTTATCTACGTTCTTCTTCCATTGATCTCTGCATTGTGCATTGCATTTCCTCGCGCATACAAGCTTCCTCCAATGATATTTTCATTGCACACTGCAACTCTTCTCGAGTGTGATCCTCTTCTAGCGACCTTTGTGTTGCCTGTTGTGTCTCTTCATAGATCCAAGCCTCCTCAAGAAACCTTTGTGTCGCTCGCTACACTTCTTCATAGATCTAGGCCTCCTCAAGTGATCTTTGCATCGTGCGCTGTAGCTCTTTGTGCCCTCTTTCTTCTTCTATGTCTCTCTACGCGTCACGCAAAAACTGCTTTTGTTGGGCAACATCGAACTTAGGAGGGGAATGTGTTGTCTTTCTGATCCCCCCCTCTAAATTTTGACTTGAGCTTTCAATCTACTTGAAGTCCCTCCGTGTCTTCGCTCTGCCTTGGGTTATAACTCAGACATCAACTTCCTCAATCTTCTTTTTATTTTCGTGCGACTCTGCATGGGCCATGTTGCAATGCCTCTTATTTTCTTCCCACTTCTTCAATAAGTCAAGACAGTCCATTGTGACATGCTCGGGGTTGTAATTGTGTGCACAAAGTACATGCAGTTTGGTACAAAATATTGATACATGACCAATCTCTCCATAATTGAAACAATTAGGGGGCCTACCTCCCCCTCCTCCATATCCTTGGTCGCATCCTTGTCCATAGTTGCCTCTGGGACCTCCTTGGTATCCACCTCTCTCAACACCACCACAATCACCACCCTTATGTTCTTCTTGCACCCAAAATACATGATGGGTACGGTCTTGGATCAATTGGAGTGACCAACAGTTGTTTACATGGTGTCCCATGAATTTATAGAACTCACAGAACGAAGTATGGTGCATCTTTTGATACTTCTCCAAAGTTAGGCAGCATGGTGGTACATGGCCCCACTATCTACAAATCTTGCACCAATCTACTTGAGGCCTAGTTGGAAATGGACTTGACACACACATTACCACATAGTTTCCAAGTACTAGGAACTTATCCCTGTGATGTCCTTCAAACTGACACATAGTATACCATACATGCTCTCACATGAATTTTTCCTTGATCGTGTCCTATAATTGCATCGTCAGATTGGCCAGTTGTGACTACACCTATGCCAATCATGTCGATGTATCTGCCCCTCTTGGTGTAGCCTCCAAGTGCATGGAAATCTCCATTGTTTTTTCTTGAGTCATCACCTTCTACTAGGTGAGTGGGACTCAGATACAGGGGAGTAGCACCACCATAAACCATTCTCTATGTTGTACATTCTGGATCTAGAAAGCCATCATATCCAATAAAATATTTAATCATTGGTCATAATCCCACATGTTTTCTCCTTATTTTTTCTTAGTCTCCTTGATTTTTGTAATACACTAAGACTCTGACTTAGGCTTTTGAAATTCCCTAAGTAGATCTCTTTTGATTTCTATTAGGGACCTCATCTATCTCGCTGGTGTAGTGGCCTTGTATTTCATGTACCACATCAAGGCTTTGTCCCTAAATGTGGTTTCCAACTGTGAAATCTTTGTTGCTTTGTCTATGATCCTCTTCACAGACCATATTTCTTCACACATGAACCAATGTTGTTCCATGTCATCTTTACCCATTCCATGGAACATAGGTAACCTCAAGATACTATCATGATTCACCATCTTCAATCTCAAACTAACTCCTCCAATATGATTGTTGGGTGTTAGGGTTCTTAATACCGATACTCTTCTTGGTGAAGTAGCACTGACTTCACCTTCTTCTTCACTCGTCTCTTTTCTTCTATCTCCTTCTACTCTTTTTCCTATTCCAATCACCTCATTATTTGATATTCTTTCTTCTTGATTACAAATGCGCAAGGGGGGTGGTTCAAAGGGTAGGTAAGTCCATCTTCTTCTAGCATTTCTTGTGAGGTGACCTAGAGAGTTTCCTACCTACAACCACACAAGACCATCTACTATCACCAATTCTTCTCCCCCACCAATGGGGGATCCTCCAACTTCCTTTCCTTCTCTCGCACCTCATCTTCCTTTGAGGTTGCGATGCTATGCAACAACCAAGGGGCTCAGACTTCATCTTCTGGGCCCCTAGGACTACTACTCCTACTCCCACTACTACTAGTATTATCCCCACTGGACACCCTACTATCAATGTCACACCCCTTTGTGGGCCTATCTTCACTTGTGCTCCTCCTTGGAACAACACACTCTTCCACACTCCCTCTTGGTGCATTCTCCTTTCTCTTCATATTAGGCATGAATCCTCATCGAGTGCCCCTTGCTATCTTCTTTCCACCTCTTTGTTCCACTTTTCTCTTCAACTCAATTCTCCTTGCGTATCTTTTGGCTCTATCTCATCTTCTCCTCTAGGTCCATCCCATTCCCCACCTCATCTCAACAACTTATGAATCCTCCTCACGTATCCATCTCCTTTCTCACTTTCCCTTATCTTTTCACCCCCCCTAATGCTAGGGGATTCTACTCATCCATCATGTCGGGCTCCATGCGCATCAACCCTTTCTCCATGAACAACATCTTTATCCAAAGTGGGATTTCTTCCAACATTCATTTCCTCGGACCTTCTGTGAAATTTCTTTCAGCCTCATTGAAAGAATCAATGTACTCCACAAAAAATTGAATTATATACCCCTCCTTTACTTGAGAAAACCATAAATCAATGGCTCGAGTCCACTTATTGTCCAATACCTTCAGCCTATTAAGTGTGACCTGATCCTAAACCATTGGTTCTAGTGGACACAAAGCAGAATTGGTAGCATTTTTCATTTTTAACCATTCATACAATAGATGGGGAAATTCAACAGATAACGTCTCATGCATATCAGTGTAGATATGCTTATCTTTCCATCTCTTCACATTGACTCTCAAACCTTGAGTTTCTCACTGGGAAAAATCATGTTCCTTCCCAATTAACCAATCTTGAATTTCCTCTCGAGATGGATACCACCTCATTCTCTGCCTTCATCTTTCAATACAAGAATTTCAGGTCTTGGCAATAGAACCATTCATTGGGTCATTTCACGCTTGCGCACGCCTTTCTTAATGTTGGGGGGTTAAGACCCAAGGTTCGTTCAAAGTTGACCAACAAAAAACCCCAAAGCATTGACATATCAATATTCAGCCAATGTTGAAGAAGGTCTCACCCAAGACACTATGAGGATAACAAACACCATCTGGGCTTGTCTTGGGGATGAAGGCATAAACACACAAAGATCCATCTAGGTTCACATTCATACATCCATAACTGACAACTTACTGTTATTAATATGCAAAAACAATACACAGACATATCCAAATGCCACATATGTAACACATAATAGATCATAGTTGTTGTAGCTTTATTATCATCCTCATTCCATCAATCACAAACATACATTAAGCAAATCATATATTGACAACAAAAAGTCTCATATTTCCTCAGAGAATTTCCCAGATTTACAATACATTGTGCCATGCGCATCCCTTCAGACATTTCACATATAACAAACCCATCTTACAATCAGAGACATTACAATTCTACAAAGGCTCGGAGTGAGTTAATGGACTAGAAAAATGAACAACTAGCAACAACCCAATGAACCAATTGAGCGAATAACTCTCTTTCTTTTGTTGTTGCTTCTTTTTATATCCTTCTCTGATTTGGCTCTCTATCTCTTTCAGATCAACTCCACTTGTTCTACTGACTAACAACCTCGCACACTTTTGTCACCTGTCTACATTCCACATAGCCTTTATGGAATCAAAGCAATCTTAACTACCTAGCCATCTCATCTCCTTTCCGCTCCACGTTTCCTCGTTTTATTGGCAGTAATCATTCATGGCAATTTGTCAAAGATTATTTTCTTGATTCCAGCATGTGTCTGCTTGATTTCTGACATGCATCACAAAACTTGGACCAACGCACATTTGGTAGACCTTGGACTTGGTGCGTAATATCACAACTCGGTTCGACGCATGCTTCTTGTCAATCCTCACGCAACTACTTGTGCACACTCAAAACTGGAATAGACACGCACAACTTAGTTTGTACACATGCGTGATATTAACCCAAAACTTTGGGTGCCAATAGGGGGCAACACAACTTGTCATACATTAGATTATATGTCACACCCTCATATCTAGCGGTCTAGGACATAACTGACTTGGGAACGTCCAAGTCACTCGGTGGCTTGAGGAGCTATGCGATACCGCAACTTTTCCAACTCGATGGTGAGACCAGCTCGAGTGTACTCGGCTCCGACTATGCCTAATACTTAGAATCTTTATCAAGTTCAATTATGACAAACATTCAAAACTTAGAGAAATTCACAGGTAACAAGTATGTAATGTATACAAAAAACTTTGTGTAAAGGATGGGTGACCAAACCGACCTAACTTCTAGATACAAGTTACAAGATAAAATGAATGATTGCAACAAGTGCATTGAGCATTTATCTTGTTCCACACTGAAGAAATTCACAAGGAAGCATGTGCCCTACAAATATACAACATATACCTGTGTGATACAACTTATGTCTACGGACTCACCTTTGTTGTTGTCGTAGAATTTTGTCACACCTTGTGTGCACCCTTATGGCTTCCTCTCTTCATTCCAAGACTAAAGACTCAACCTCTGTCTCTTCCTTCATCGCAATTTTGCTTCTGCATCCAAACTATCTTTGCCCAAACCAACAACAAACCCACCACAGACTCACCATAGACTTATCCAAAATTCTACTTCTACCTAGAACTTCACTTTGCCTCTTATGCGCCCTATGCTAGATGTGTTGTTGATCGTACAACTCATCCAACATGCATTAAGTCACCCATGTGATGTTGTTGCCTTGGTCAAGTTCCTTGAGCAAACCTTTTCCCCGTCATTATGTTTTGGAGATTCCTCCCCTTGCCTTCTTATACGTTGGCTCCCCAACTGACCTATCATGGTGAATCGACATGTCCCTTGTGTTGCGTCCCTTTTTGATGGTCAGACCGACCTCTCATGTGGGTGCGTTCGGATGGCTTGACCAATCGACCCACCAAACACCCCGTTTCGTCATCTGTCCGACCCACCGAACTCTTGACCGACGTCCCCATCCATCCAACCGACCCATAGTGGGTGAGCGCATCCCTTAGGTGAGTCGAATTGACTCACCTAAGTGTGCCCTCTTCATGCCTTAGCCGATTTTCCTTTTGGTGATGTGCCAAGCTTCTGCCCACGACCTTCGTCAAACCATCACTCGTCTAACTTATGTCACAAGGCATTTGGTTGAGTCACCCCTTGGTGTGTTGCACACCCAAGGTGACCTCGACTAGCTTGATATATAAGGATGTCACATCTTCATGTGGGACGAGTGTCTTGCATGCCCAGTCTTTTGTGGCTTGGTTTATGGTGGGAGGGATTGGTGCCCCAGGTATTACATCCTACCCCACTCCAAGTTGTTGTTGTCTCGACAACCCTCAACACCGCTTCACATGTTGCGGTCATCGGCCACATCCGTCATGACCCAAGGTTCTATGTCGTGTTTCATTGTTGCATCTTTACTCCCATTGCTTTTTCTATCAATGTGCGTTGGATCCCCTTATGTCTTCATTATTTGAGTAGCTAGTTCGATCACCACAATAAGTCCACGAGAACTCACTTCAACACCTAAATTATTTGGTTCTCTTTGCAACTACTCAACCATCACATCCTCCCAAGTTGTTGTGGTGCCTTCCTCTGAGGCACCGATTAGTTGCCTCGCTGCCTCTTCGTGACAACGAGCCAACATGCTCAAGTCTTCAAGTTGAGAGTGGAAAGTGGTGGCCCAACGAGCCATTGCTCCCATCCTCATTCTACTTCGTCAAAACCACCGAAGTGTCACCATACTTCTTCATCAAGTACATCAATAATGGAATGTTGGATCCAATTTTTCCATCTCCTTCCTCCACGAGGAGCTCAAGTTCTTGATTGTAGGGCCATTCACCATCTCCAAGTGTTTTTGCAATCAGTCCAACCTCCTCCTTGGCATGTTTGTACCATGGTTGTTGTTCTCCCCCATCGCACACTTATATAGAGAGCGGTTCAACTCTCTGTTCCTCGAGCTTGGATTTTTTGTCACCACCATCTCCATTGGTCCCTTCAAAACATTTGCCTCATAAAGATCAACGAACTTCTCCATGGAGTGCATGGCATCAACCAAGATGTCTTATATCTTGTTGACATGCCATTCCAAGTCACCCCCTTGTTTCCCTTCACTATAGGCACCAGACATGGAGTTGGTCCATAAAATATAACCAAACTATCTGCATGCGAAATGGGAATTGACTTCTCAGTTCGCATGAACTCTTGATCCAACACCACTTCGTAATCATCTAGTGGAATAACGGTGAAACTCGCCTTCTCGGTCCACTCATAATCTTCTGCTCACTTTAGTTCACTGCTTGGGAAGAAGTGCATGCCTACTCAAATTGCAGTCCAAGTCTCTATGCAACGTCTTCTCTCATGAAGTTGTGAGTAGCACCATTCTCCACCATAGCAAAGTCAATTTCCCATTGATCTCTTTCTGAACATAGCTAAGTCTCGTCACATCGAGGTCTTTACTCGCTGTTGGTTTTGCCTCTGCAACAACACTCAAGACTTATAACATTCCCATGGATGGGTTGTCTGGTTTCTCTAAAGCGTTCAAGTTTTGCTTCAATGGACAATTCTTTGCATAATGCTCCTTCTCACATATCCAACATGAAATTGGTTTCTTCTCCTTTTGTGAATCTGCCTGCTTGGAATTGTCTTCGTTGCCTTGGGACACCTTAGACTTCCCCTTGTCCTTCACTTTCTTGCCTTGCTTCTCATGTTGGGCATCTTTGCTATCCTTCAGACCTAGTTTGGCTTCACCCTCGAAGTCTAACAACTTGTCTGTCGCAGTGATTGTCGTTGCAAGTGCTTGAACATTTTGGCATTGCAGCTCACTTTGCACCCAAGATTGTAAATCGTTCATGAAGTGGAAAAATATGTCTTCCAATGACATGTCTTTGATCTCCAACATCATGCATGTGAACTCCTTGATATAGGTTTAAATATTACTAATGTGTTGGAGAGATAACAACTGATTTCTAGTGATCCAAGCTTAGTTTCCTAGACCAAATTGAGCCTTCATCTCTGCCTAGTTTTTGATCTTCTCGGTGGTCCTCCCAGCTACTAAGTCTTCCATCTGGTTCCTCCACCAAAGTTTCGTGGTTCCTATCAAGAACATGGTAGCGACGTTCACCTTGGCTTCTTCCAGACTTTCATTCGACTACTCCAAGTACTGATCTGTTAAGGTCCTAACCCGCACATAGGTAGATCAATGTATTCGGATGTAATAAAGGTCAATATTAATAAGACCTTTCAATAAAATAGAATAAGGCGGATGTAAGAAGACCNACAATGTGATGGTGTCTTCCTGGTCTTTCACCTTTTGGGTGACCAAATCCATGACATCCTTTGTTGACTTGAGTCTATCTTGGAAGTTGTCGATTAGAGTACTAGTGATCATATTCGCGATCGCTTGGCACTCTCGAACAACTTTGGTGAACCACTGCAATATTCTGCCCATTTTGGCCCCCAATCATTTGACCTTTTCATGATGTTGGCACATCACATTCATCATATGTTCTACTACTCTTTCTAATGCAAGGAGTCAATCCTTCATCTTGAGTGACTTGGGATCTCTCTTGGTTTTGATTCCATCTGCATGCGAACTAGCCATGCTCGAACTTCAACGGATCTTCACAGTTCGTGCAAGGTGCCGAGAACTGGCTTCAAGACTTCACCCAAATTTCGTTACCAAAATCTTCACTAAAATTTGCAACCTTCATTTTGCAACTTGGTCATCTCTAAGGCGATCCCTTAGTCTACCCAACCCCATAGAAAACCTAGTTGTCTTCTTAAACCAAGTCGCCCTAGCCTTATGTCTTCATAGTTTGCGATTGGATATGTACCAAGGGGCGTCTCACTTTAGTCCTTGCGACAAACCTGCCAAAACCTTTCTTTATCAGAATTGTCCACTGAACTTCTTCATATCTACGACAGACAAAGCTCCGATGAGTTTTACCAAATCATCTTCAAAAGGGTAATCACGCCCTAACACCAACTGTCAAACCCTCACAACCAATGTTATGGGGTGAAATTGACTTGGCAACGCCTAAGTCACCTGGTGGCTTGAAGAGTTATGTAGTGCCACAACTTTTCCAACTCTCTGGTGAGACCAACCCTAGTGTACTCGGCTGAGACTATGCCAATCACTTAGAATCTTTATCAAGTTCAATTATGACAAACATTCAACACTTATACAATTTCATAAGTAACAAGTATGCAATGTACACAATAAACTTTATGTAAAGGACATGTGGCCAAATCGGCCCAACATCCAGATACAAGTAACAAGATACAATGAAAGATTACAACAAGTGCGCTGAGCATTTAGCTCATGTTGCACCGAAGAAATTAACAATGGAGCGCGTGCCCCACATACATACAACATAAACCTATGTGATACAACTTCTGTCCACAAACTTTCCTTCATCGTCGTCACATATTTCTGTCACACCTTGTGCTCACTTCCAAGTTTGTCTCTTCATGCCAAGACCGAAGACTCAACCTCTGCCTCTACCTTCATCACACTTCTACTCATGCATTCAAACTGTCTCTACCCAAACCAACCACAGACTAACCACAGACTCACCATAGACTTAGTCAAAACTTTGCCTCTACCTAAAACTTCGGTTTGCCTCTTGTGCACCTTATGCCAGATGTGTCATTGATCATCCAACTTGTCCAACTTGTGTTAAGTCACCCCATGCAATTTTTTTCCTTGGCCGATTTGCATGAGCATACCTTGTCCACATCGTTATGTTTTGGATATTTCTCCCCTTGCCTTCTTATACGTTAGCTCTGTTGATTAAGGTTGGTTGTCATTGATGTCAAACCTTGAAGAAAGCCCTGTAGCACAAAGGTTTGGGTAATGGACCCAAAATTGTTTGATGTAAATATGACTCATTATTGTTTTTTCATGGTTGATAATAAGTAAATATGGATGAACTCCAAAGTGGTTCCCTTATGGTGAAATCCCTCACGGGAAGACACTTTGCAGAGTAAGAGAACCCATACTTAATTGTGGAATAATGAGATGAAGACAATGAATTTGTCAAGGAACCTATCCTAGATGGATAGTGTTTGTCATTCCATTTCTGATGGTATGTGGAACGTCACATAACTCCTCACGGTTAGAGAGTTATGGCCATGAGAAGTTGGAGACCCCGGGTTCGGGTAATGGACCCAAGTTTGTTTGATGGGTAACGGTATGAGTTATGATATATTTTCAGACAATACTATTCTATATGGATAGTACATTTCATGCCATTTTTGGTGGTATGTGGAACGTCACAGAAATCCTCACGGTTTGAGAGTTATGGCCTTACGAAGTTGGAGGACTCTCATATGTCATCTAGAAGCCCCAAAAGGTCAAAGTAGTCAAAGTGGTTTAAGAGATTTTAAAAGGTAA
>JZKD02S1677676.1:45129-56929 GCA_000966675.3 Picea glauca
TAAATTTCCCTAAGTTTGGAGGTTTAATTATTTAATTAATTAATTATTTTTGAGCAAAAATTGTAAAAACTAGGTCCTTGGACTTTTGATAGGGGTATTTGTGCTTAAAAGAAATCGAATAACACCTCCTACACCCTTGGACCAAGTTTCAGCTTAGTCGGACAACTTTTGTTGGGTTTGTCCACTCGGAGTGTCAGTCAGTCAATAACAGCAATTTTAATTGCTAAAGTCCAATCATGGCAAAATTGTATAATTGTAATAATGAGTTAGAAGGATCATTTAATGATGGAATAAAGTTAGAGAGAGTCTCCCTGACCTAAACCTACCCATCCAACCTTAATTTGACCTTTTAATTACCCTTACCCCCTCACCTCACTCAAAAGTTACGCCCCCTAGGGGGATTGACGTTTTTCCTTGGTGATGTGGTGTTGTGAATTAAATGGGAGCCCCTCTCATGTGCTTTGCCTCCCTTTACCCCCCACGTCACCTTCCAAGGTGATCCCACACCCCTTCCATCATTTACTTCACTCCTCTCTTTCTCTCATCCCCAAAAAATTGCGCCCTCCTAGGAGAGTTACGCCCCCCTCTTGTGGATCTCCAAGAAAAATTCGTTTTTATTGTTTGGGGCCTCTTCCTCTCCCTTGGAACGAATCCCATAGACCTCCCACTACCCTTTGCTTGATCCCAACACCTCCCACACCATTCTACACCATAGATCTAAGATCTAAACCCTAGATGGTGCACCCTAGCCTTGAGATCTACTCTTATGCTTGGTGGTGGACACTTGGCATTGATCCAAGAGAGGTCGGTTTGCCTCTCCAAGTATAAATAGATCCATTTCCTCACTCCCAACTCACCATATCTTGAGCTAATGTTATGCTACTTGATTTCTCACTCTCTCTCTCACTTTCTTTCCATCATTTCCATTCTCTAGCTCTTAGGGTTTTGGATATAGTTTTCTCCAAGATCCTCTTCTTGAGTAATAAAGAAAAAACTTTGGAGGACTATTGGAAGAGTTATGCACATGCTTTTTCTTTCCATACACATGAGGTAAAGTTGTTCAAATTTGTTTGGTGATTGCACACATTGGATCTTAGGTAAAATGTTACTTGGGTAGATCTAGTAATGCACATGCTTGTAGATTTATATATCTTGTTTTGCTAGATAGGATTGAAATGTCATTCTATTAGTATATGCAACATATTGTCTCTTGTATGCACATCACCCCTCAAGTTTTGCAGGTTTAGCTTCAAGGGTTTCATTGGGAATGCACCAAGGAAGATTCTTCCCTTGAAACACATACAAACTCCAAGCTTTCTCACCCTTTACTCTTCTTCTATTTGTTGTTCACCTTCACATATATTTCAGCTAGTTTAACTTAGCAAGACAAGTCATTTATATCAAAATTTATTAACTTTTCTTAAGAAAAAAAATTTCCCTAAAAAGGCAAAAGTTTTTCTTCACTTTGCTTGTTGTGTGTAGCATTTCTAGCAAGGATACCTTGTTGGTTTTTGCAGGTTCAGATCTGGTTGAGAGGGGTTTTCGCTACCCAAAGGCATCCACACAACACTCAAAAAAAACCCAAAGGGATTGGTAGCTATTTCTCAACCTTCTTTCTCTTTCTCTAGCTTCTTGTGCTTATTCTCCTTCATTTCTTGCTGATTTTAGTAGCTTATAGCTTGGGAGAAGAATTGATACGGCCTATCTCCTAAGTGTGATTTTGGATCTAGATCTAGCTTAGAGTTTTTCATCTCAAAATCATTTAGACGTTTCCCTGTTTCGTGCACCTTAGATCTATTTCCTTAAAGCTAAAAGTGACACATTTGATAAATTCAAAGAGTATAAAGACTTTATTGAAAAGCAAACAAGGAAACACATCAGAACCCTTAGAACAGACAATGGAGGAGAGTTTGAATATTTCCAATTTGAGGATTTCTACAAGAAAGTAGGAATCAAGAGAGAATTGACTATGCTATATAACACTCAGCAAAATGGAGTTGCTGAGAGGAAAAACAGGACAATTTGTGAGGCAGCAACAGCCATGATGTTTGACCAGGATCTGCCAAATTCTTTATGGGCAGAAGCTACCTCCACTTCCATGTATAGTCAGAACAGCTGTCCACATGTTGTCTTGAAGGACAAGACTCCTGAAGAGGTCTTCTCAGGGATCAAACCTGAAGTAGGGCATCTAAGGATATTTGGGTGTCCAGTGTATATTCATGTCCCTAAGGAAAAGAGGACAAAGATGGAACCCTCGGGAAAGAAAGGGGTTTTTGTGGGGTACAGTGAGAACTCCAAGGCTTACAAAATATATGTACCAGGTCAGAGGCAGATAGAGGTAAGCAGGGATGTAACGTTCCATGAGGAAGTCGCATTCAAGAAATCCAGATAGCTTCAGCAGAAGCAGTTCAACCAGCTTCACCCTCTTCTGAAAATGAAGAGTCAGATGATTAGAGGGACGAACCTCATGAAGGGCCAAGTGATGAGCCCCTACAACCTGCTGAAGAGTTAGAAAGAACTCTTGAAGAACCTCCAGCGAAAAGGAAGCCAAGATGGCTTAAAGAAACAGTGCAAGAAGCAGAAAAGATAGTTGCTCCTAAAGGAACTTTCAGGGAAAGTAAGAGGCGTCACAGGTTCGGAGGCTATGTTGCACTGATGAGCAGCATCAGTGATGTCAAACCTTCTTCATTTGAAGAAACAGATAAATTACAAGTACGGAAGGATGCCATGCTTAAGCAATACAGGTCAATTCTAAAGAACAATGTATGGAACATTGTGCTGAGGCCGAAGGAAAAATCAGTGGTCTCTTCCAAATGGATCTATAAGATCAAACATGCAGTCGATCTGAGTGTGGAAAAGTTCAAAGCACGATTTGTGGTCGGCTTCACTCAAAAAGAAGGAATTGACAACAATGAGACTTTTGCCCATGTAGCTAGGTATACCTCCATTTGAGTTGTTATTGCGTTAGCTTCAGTTCTTGGTTGGAAGTTACATCAGATGGATGTAAAAACAACATTCTTGAATGGAAAGATTGAACAAGAGGTCTTTGTGAAACAACCAAATGGTTTTGTACTACATGACAAAGACACTCATGAATGCAAGCTAAGGAAGGCCTTGTATGGTCTTAAGCAAGCTCCCAGAGTTTGGTATGACAGGATTGATGGCTTTCAGAAAAGTGATGCTAATGCAAATTTGTACTTCAAGGTAAGAGGGAACCAACCTGTTATACTAATCTTGTATGTTGATGATCTCTTTCTAACAGGAGATGAAGGGCTAATAGCCTGGTGTAAGAGGGAGCTAATCTCAGAATTTGAGATGAAAGACTTAGGCTTGATGCATTACTTCCTAGGATTGGAAGTGTGGAAAAGACAGGGCGAGATATTTATGGCACAAGAAAAATACACAGTGGATGTATTAAAGAGGTTTGATATGATGGATTGCAAATCCATGTCTACTCCGATGGTTACCAACCTGAGGAAGCTGCATGATTTTGATACATGTTCAGATTCAGTGGATCTCACCATGTATAGACAGTTGATTGCATCATTGATGTATATGATCCATACCAGGCCAGATATATGTTATGCAGTGATTGCAATGAGTCAGTTCATGGTTGAACCGAGATAGAGACACTAGGTGGCAGCAAAGCAAATCTTGAGATATCTCAAAGGGACCTGTTTACCACTTATTTCGACTAGGGGTCAATGCCATGTATCATAAAGCTATGTACCATATGGTACAACATATTTTGAAGATTTATGGCTCAGCAAAGCAAATTTTGCCCCGACACGTCTTTCTATGTAATCGGAATGTTCGCTCCCCTGTGTGGGATAATAATTTAATAGGTCAGCATGAGTCATTTTTTAGGTTAGTTGCCTAGGACTTTATCATTAGGGAAGTCCTTTCATCGAGTGTTTTTTTTCCTCGGGTAATTAATCTGGCCTAACATGCCATTTTAATTATCCTTGAGTTTTTCACTCACAATAATCCTCCAAAGTGGTGAAAGGTGTTTTAATGATCGATCCCAAGGGGTGACTAAGGTCTAGGAATGTTCTAAATGACCATGCTAGACATCTCCTAGAGTCTTGCGGAATTCCGTTAAGTTTTGATAGGTATTTTTTAATTATTAAAATTTTCCATTAATTGGAAATTTTTAATTATTTTTTATGTAAATTGTAAAAATTTGGTCCTTGAGGATTTTGTATAGGGGTGTGGGTACTCAAATCAAATGGCAAGTGACCCCCTACACCCTTGGGCCAAGTTTCATCTCAATTGCACAAGTTTTGCTAGGTCATTGTCCATGAGGAGTCCAAGTCAATCAAAAGTCAGCAAATAATTGACTAAATTAAAAAAGCCAAAAATTGTAAAAATGTCTAAAATCATGAGATAAAGTGGGGAAATGATTTCTAATGTATTTCCTAAATTGGAAAATTGATTTTCCACTTAAAAGACCCCCCCATGCCAAGCCAACAACCAAAAGTGGGTCTGCCTAGTGAAAAGTGCACCCTCCTTCCTCATGAACTTGGGGAAAAGTAAAAAATTAAAGTGAAAATAGTGCCAAAACCCTAATTTTGCCCTTCCTATAGTCTGACCTCGTGTTTGACAAGTCAAAAGGTGTTTTCCCCTTTTACATCTCACCCCTCAAACCCCAACTCACTACCAAAACCCTAAAAGTGTCTTCCTTGACTTTGTCTATCTCTCTTGGATGTGTGACACTTGTAACTCATCCAAGAGGATTCTTTCATCTCTCCCAAGTATAAAATAATGCCTACCCCTCCTCATTTCTACATCTATTCTCAGAACAAGTTTATGCTGCCCAAATCTCTCCCAGTCCTCTCCCTCTCTCTCTCATTCTTTCATTGTAAATCTTGCTGCAAGTATTTGCAGCAACATTTTTGTTGGAATAAAAGAAACTTTGGAAGATATCTTATGTGCATTGGGAGTCTTCTTGATGTTGTGCATAATACTTTTATGAGGTGATATTATTGCTTTGTTCTTCTGTATTTCTTGCTTACATTGTCTTGACTAAGAGATCCAAGCAAAGTACTTTGCTTGGGAAAATTGATAGTAGTATTACTATTTGTTTTGTGGGTTGTTTTTATAGAATTTGGAAAGTATTTCGCAAGTTCTCTTAGATATACTCACCTCCTCGATTGGTTTTGTAGCAAATTTTCACTCATTTGCAGGTCACCAAAGGGTTTGAGGAAGTAAATTTCAGATCAAGAAATTTAATTGTTCAACCAACCAAAGCCTCCAATATTTTTTTTTTATTATTTATGTCTTTCCCATTTGATTTGAAGCAATTTTCTGTTCTGAAATAGTCATCTAAAATTTAATTTTTTGTTCAGTTTTTTTTATAAAAATTCTTGTTTTATACACTAACAAAAATTAATGAGCTTTTGAGTGTTTTGCAACATTTTCCAACAAGCATTTGCTTGTTGTTTTTTTGCAGATTCTCGCCAGATCAAGGAGAGGTGCTGCCCATTTTGGGCCACAAAACACTCCAAGAAAGCCTCCTAAAGCTTGGGTATCAAACCCCCTTCTTTCTATCTTCTTATAAGCATTGTAAGCATCCCAAGAGACTCTCTTGGGCTTGCATTCTTTTTCATAAACTTAAAAATCTGATATTGTGAATTAGTTTAGTTTGCCCACACCTTGCAAAGTGATTTGACTATGCCAATCCATGCAATATCGTGAAGGCTAGATCATTTCTTTTAATTTTATGTTTTGCATTTTATTGTTTGCCCCACTTCTCTCTTAAAGAGAAAGTTGTGTGGCTAGTTCAATTCTTTCATTAAGTTGTTCTTTTATTTACACACACCTTGGCACAAAACCGATAGGCTTGTCCTTCACCTTGTGCCATTGTTGTGAGGTTGCAAAGCTATCTAATTTATTTATTTTGGCCACCTTTGTCCTTAAGGCAAATTTGTGTGGCTAGGCAATTGTTAATTTTCATTTCAAGTTATTAAATTTATTAATTTGTGCCCACACCTTGCATTGTGCTTGGCTCTGCCAACCTTGCAATATCGTGAGGCTAGGATAATTTATTTGCTTTGGAAAGTAATTTAACTTGTGCCCTGCCTTCTACCAAGTATTCTCTCCCCGTATTCATCGTCTGTGTGAGAGATGAGACAATGCGGTACTCCAAATGATTCTGTTGAGTACGACGTCCATGTGGCTGAGCATTAGTGGATGTGTGGATCCCTTGCTATATTGTCTAAGTGTAAGATTTACCTGTAACCCTAATTGTGATGTAAAAGGTATAGGTCGGCCCCACCATATGTGAAAGATAATTAATGTTTATTGTTATAATTAATTATTTTTTGAGTTATTGAGGTCGGCCCTGTTGTGCCAATAGACACAACTTTTACTGTGTCTAGGTCTAGTATAAATAGAGGTGATTTCCCCATTGAGGAAATACACTCACACACTTGTCACATGTCATTTGGAAATTTCAGCAAGTACATTTTAGGACTGAAGTGTGCACCTCTCTTGGGCTCAAGTTTCAAGGTAGTAGAGCACCCTCTTGTGTGCATTAGGGTTTTATGGTTGGGGGATCTTCTCTTGAAAATATAGCAAAGGATTGTTGGGTTTTCTTCCCTTGAGTAGAAGGGTTTCCCAGGATATTTCTTGTGTTCTTGTGCATGGTACTTCTTCTTGTGATCTTGGTTATTGCAACACTTGTAAATTGTGTAGCTGCATTTGTTTA
The DNA here is from genome assembly GCA_000966675.3 of Picea glauca. Classification (NCBI taxonomy): domain Eukaryota; kingdom Viridiplantae; phylum Streptophyta; class Pinopsida; order Pinales; family Pinaceae; genus Picea; species Picea glauca. Next base: position 51,839 of record JZKD02S1677676.1, read on the forward strand.
TGGTTCAAATAAATGCTAAAATGAAATAAACCTCATACTTGAGCCCAGCATAGTGAAAATTTAACAAGATCAAGGGAGTATTTGATAAAAGCGCTCATAAGAGGGACTGATAGAAAGGAGAGCTAGTTTTGATGTGGGATAAGAGGTGAAAGAATCTTGGAAAGCTCAGGAAATTCGAATCATTTTGGCTCGGACCTTACAGGATTGAATATACTGCCAACATGTACTCTTTCTACCTCAACCACTAGAATGGAGAAATGTTGTAGTTGCCTGTGAATGGGCAGATTTTGAAGTACTACTATTATGATGGCAATTTATGTCATATTAGCACTATAGAAGTAGGAATGAATCAGCTCATATGAACAGTAATTTAGAGTAGTTGTTTATTTTATGCACCCTTTGACATATTGTCTCATGTCTTGTTTTAGAGCCATTTTTTACTTCATGTGTTAGTTTTCATGTATTTGCATTGTTTTGTCTATATTTTATGATGGATCGGGAAGAGAGTCTCGCCCTGTTATGTGGATCTTATCTTTGCCATGTTCAATTGTACCAAGGTTTGTTCAAGATTATAGAGCTCTCATGTACTCTCTTCCAGAGCACGTCCCCATGTTGGAGCCAATTGTTACCACTCATAATGTATGAGGAGATTTCCAGATGCCATGACAGAGTATGATTCATATCCATTTGGCTTTGAGCACATAGGGAGGTATTTTTATGGATGCACACACTTCCCCTGGCATTACCCTTATGGTAATTCAATTACTTTTACGATAATGTAATGACTTGTTGATGTATTAGTAGCATCGGACAGGTACTTCCACGTCGGTTTGTGTCAACACATGGGAGTCGTCCTTATTACCTCTCAGAACCTTAGGAGATTCACTTTATAAGTGATTAATAAAGTGAATGTACTTTTGTAATAAAGTGAGTTTAATTTAATGAAATACCTAAGTATTTGGCATTAGTAATTAAATTAAGTCCTAGCCATTAGATCTAAAGTGAAGGTGAGATTTAATCTCAGCCTTTGATCACTTTGGAGATCTAGGGTTTTTTATTTAGGGTAAACTCGAGATTATAAAAGGAAGCCTATGTAAGAGGATGAGACACAACAGATACACACATAGAGTGAGAGTGAGCTCTCATTGATTGGGTGGAGAAAGACATTCATCCAAGTGTGTAGGAGCAAGGGTCCGAGGAAAGGAGCAAAGGGGCAGCAAGGGAGATAACAGCCAATCAGCAAGATCGAAAGACTAATCTTGAGGTTTATAGGGCTTGGTTATTTGTTGATTTGTATTCCTTAGGTGGGCCATTATCCTAGGACAGGAGCCCAGATTAATAATAATAAATCTCACAGTACTGGTTTTCCCTTCGAGGTTTTTCTAAGGGTAATTTACCCAGAAATTTCATGTGCGATGTGTTTGGTTTCCATTTTTATTTTCTTTCGTTGCCATGTTTGGTTAATAATTCAATTGTGCGTTTATTCAATAAATCAATTTTATCTAGAATTATTTGTCGATACTGGGTTAAGGAAAATTAACATGGTATCAAAGCATAAACTATGATGGAAACTAGGTTGCACAAGTTCAAAATTTTTGCAGAGCAGGATTTTTAACTATGTTGCAGGCTGCAAGTTTTAATCCAAAACAAAAAATAAAAATAAAAAAGGAAAGTCGTATGGTAGTCATACAGCAATCGTACAATTGTTGTATTGGTCGTACAACCTACGGACTGCTACGGATCGACTAGCAAAAGAAGTGACGACTGCAAAGAAGCAGCAGTTGTATGCAGCGAAGGTAGAGTTACAGAGATCCGCTAATGGAGAGTGCAACCGCCAAGTTCGTGGGCTGAGAGTGTAAGTATTGGGCTGCAGAGATGAGATCGACTGAGTGGAAGAGCGTCAGCAAAAGGTGGAGTTTCACGGGCTGGTGGGAGCTGGACTCTCTTGTAGATCGTGAGCTGGAGAGATAGTCTGTGGCTGCGGGTGTGAGGTTGTGTGGCTGAGTAAGCAATTGTCGGCTAAGGATTGACGGTTGGGTTGCGGGCTGAAAAGGACATCCTTGGAACTGTTACTGGGGGTGCGGAAACTGAAGGTTCACGCATATCAGAAAAATAGGCTGCATAGAAGGAAGCAAGCAGACAGTGGTGATAGCAGCCGCTAGCAAGGAGGAGTGGCGGGCCAACCGTTGGCTTGGCCAGCAGCCGCCACAGCCAAGTAGCTGCCAGCAAGGCCGTTGGCCAGCCGGCCCAGTCATCCATAGACAACATTGAAGTAACCTCAACAAGCAGCAGGAGCGCCTTGAAAGTCTCGAGTAGGCCCAATATGTTAAATTTAGAGCAGTTATTAAGTTCTTTTCAATTTACTAGACAATAATAGCGTAAGCAAGATCACTGAGAGAAACACAATCACAAGGTACACATCATTTTATCCTGGGAAACCCTCATGGGGGAGAAAACCCAGCAAAAACTTCCTTAATATAGATTGTCAATACAATGCCAAGATAAAAGACCAAAACACTAGAGAATATCCAACACTGAGCAATGTGCCTCTCTCTCCTTCTTGCAACTACATCTACCTCCAAAACTTGCGCACTAGATGAGTGACTTGAGTGAGTGAGTGAATGAGGTGCCTTCCTCTCTTATTTATACTAGTTAAGGGGCGATAGGGTTATTTCTCTTCACAAAGCTGGGCCGACTTCTTCAACCAGTGGTTAAAACCACTTTATTTAGCCCTAGGGGTCGACTTCTCAAAAACCACCATTTAACTAGGGTTTGATCAATCCACAAAAGGGGATTCGGTCATACATAAGTCCCGACATGATCAATCCACAAAAGGGGATTTGATCTACATGATAATAACTCAATAATAATTAAAATATTCTTCGCAGTTACAATATTTCAACATTCACCCTTAACAAGAAGGGTATTCTACAACATCATCAGGAGAGAGAGAGAGGGCAGCAACATCATCAGCATCTGGAACAATGACTGGCATATCTATAAATCATCGGAAGTTTTTTCTCATCATCAATAACATCATCGTTCACAACATGGAGTTGGAAATAGCATCATCATCTGCATCTGCATCAACATAAATTAGCATAACACTAAAGCAACATCATCAACACCATCATTAGTAGCATGAGGTTAGTACAACATCATCAGGAACAGCATGAGGCTAATACAACATCATCAACAACAGCACGAGGATGATACATCATCATCAACAACAGCACGAGGATGATACATCAACATCATCAGCACAAGGCTTAGATAACTGTCGATATAATGGTAGTTGCGAGAGGTATTAACCTCCACGTGTAACCCTGACAAGAATAGAATATTCCGGGAAGCAAGAAGAAACCCTAAAGCATTGGACATAACCCTAGAAGACAAGTGGACTAAAGGAAATATTTAATATTGAATTTTTCGCCTCCAGAATGAGAAGTCGGCCCAGACAGCTAAGGAGCAGCAGTATAAATACAAGATGTTGGAGCTCATTTGAAAGATGCAGCTCGCAACTGCAGAAATCTAGTGCACACTGCAAAAATTCAGTAAGTGCGCCAGTCTGGAGAGTAGCTGCAACTGCAGCTACTGCAACTAGTATTTTCGTTTTTAGGCTTGGACTTTCTACTTGGTACGCTAGCTCTGGAGAGTGGTACGATACCTTGATTAGCTTTTGGACCTAGGGTTTGCTTCCGAAATTATTCTCTCTGTCAAGGTTAAGGTGCTCGAGGGTCGCTTCGGCCTATGATTGGGTGACAATATTGCTATATTGTCTATGGTTAAACGAGCACACCTATTATTTCTAACAGGTTATGGGCCCACACTATCTTCGAGCAGTCTAATCACTAGAAGATAGATTGGGAGGATTTGCTCAGTTACAGTTGCAGTTGCAGTCAAAGTTTTTGTTGCAGCAACGAAACCCTAACCCTCTTGTTGAGGAACCATAAGTGAAGAGATTGCTCTTCATACGCTCTTTATTCAATTTCTCTGGAGAACATTCTTTGTATTCATCTGATGTCGAACTCCAACTTATGGATGTTGCGGATGATATAATGACTCATGTAGAGATAAGTCTGGTTTACTGGAACAAGTAATCATCGTAGTCTTCTCCCTCCATCTGGGAGAACCTCTAGTTCTAGATCTCGCAATGCTTTCATTCATAAGTCTTCCATACATTGTTCATCATCACGACTTTTAGTTCCTCTACTTGATTGCTTTTAGTGAGTTCATATCAGGCTGGTAATATTGTGATTCTTGATACAATGATTGGTTGTTCTAGCTTCTCTTTCTTTCTTGGAATCTTCATGTTCTTCCTCGTGTTTAGCTCTTGGGTCCATGGAGTAGATTCTTTTCCCTAAAGATTCCATTTCTTTCTTTCATCATAGGATCAAGGATGTGGATGGACAACCAAGGATACTTAGAGGCTTTTCTTTGAAGAATATGTACTGTCTTTCATGGCTACTATCATGGATATATACTTCATCATCTTCAATGGATCATAGGATTAGCTCCCTCCTAATCCTTGCTTCATGTATCAGTGCATATAATCGACTCCCTCCATCTAACAGAGTCCACGCTTCCATCTGCATCCTTATTGTCTTCTGCAATATATAATTGGCTCTTTTGTCTAACAGAGTCCACGCTTCTGTCTTGTTGTCTTCTACAGAACGTCATAAGTCTTTTTCAAATTTCCTCTCGATTGTTGACTTCTTTCTGTCTTTGCTTCTTCCAAGTCTCTTCATGATTGATTCGGCTTATCTTGCAATAGCTTCCACATGATTTGTATTTCATCCTTTCATGTGTATTATCTAATGATATCCATTCTTATCTTGTTGTTCTTCCATAGATATAGTTCTTCTTGGAACACATTATCTTCCAAGAGATAGATATACAAGATACGTACAAAGACGATGCAAACAAGATATGTACAAGAAATAAGAAGAGTTTTGTTCCCTTTAGAAGAAGAAGTATCTTCCATCCTGCTTAGTCTTCTTTGTAGGTTCCTTTTCTTCGGCAATTGATGCTTCGTGTTTCTCCTTCCTTTTCTTTAGCTCAGGACAATGATTCTTGTAGTGACCATACTTT